>VWYK01093875.1:0-12067 GCA_013399775.1 Semnornis frantzii
GAGAGGAGAGGAGAGGCTAGAACCAGGGGAGAGAGCAGAGGAGCAGGAGCAGCAGTAGCAGTCAGGAACAGAGAGCAGGTCCCCATCAGGGTATGGCAGCACTGCCAGCAATGCTTCGGGCTGAGGCGGCTACCCAGCTTGCTGCAGGGAGAGGCTGGAGCAGCATTTGTGGGTTGATGCCAGTCTGTCATCTCCCTGCCAGCCCATATCCCACCTCACCCCATCCTGCTCCACAGTCTTTTCCAGCGTTCCAAGTCTGGCACCACCCTGTTTCCAAGTAGGGCTCATCCAGAGGCCAGAACTGTGAGCTGTTAGAAGCCAGTTCAGAGGGGTGCACACAGCAGGCAGGACAGGTCAAGGGAAGAGCACAGCCCTTGCAGAGCTCCATTGCAGAGAGGAGCAAAGAGTGAAAGTAGTGGCAGGAGGCTGCCTGGAACTGCCCTGGGTCCTGTGCTCTTACACCTCACTGCAGGACCTGGCATGTGTTGTTTGCCCTTCACCCAGACCCCTCTGCCCCAACAGGGCTTACTTGTCCAGAGCAGAGCCCTGGCTCTGGTTGCTGGTCAGACGAGAGAAAACGTTGCGGTCGTTGCGGGGGCGCGTGGGTGGGGAGGAGGGAGGTGTGAAGCCAACATCTGGAGGCCTGAGCCAAGAAGGATAAGAGGGACATGTGAGCTGTGAACTCTTCACCTGTCGCAGTCTGGCACACAAAGGTCCAGCAAAAGCTGGTCCAGCCAGCATCTCTCCCCACTTGTCTGGGCCCCCAGCCCCTCTCTGCCCAGGTTTACCTCGCAGGCTGCCCACGGTCATAGGATTTCCTCCTGGTCAGAGGTGAAGTGTCTGAGCCACGAGACTGCCTGGGGCTGAAGCAAGGGGAACAGAGCAGTGAGTGCCTGGCCCCACCACCCTTCTCAACATCTCTGTCCTCCAGCAGAGCAAATGGACTCGCTCTGGAGTCACAGTCCTGAGATCAGAGTATGCTTCAAGTCATCCCATGAATGCAAAGGCCTTTGGCATCCTGAGAAGCTTCAAGTCTGATAGCCCACAGCAGGAAGTTGGAGACCCTTGCATGTCCTTTCTGTTTTTCCATTCTCTATCTAAGAGAGGACATCAACATATTCCTAGATAATCTCGAAGTCCCTCTGGAGAAATCCACCACTGTTTGCTGTAGACAAGCCTGGATAGAAGCAGGAATGTACTCAGCCTCATTGCTCTCCAATTCCAGGGCAAAGTTTTGCACTTGCTGGACCATGCCTCCATGAACCTTTCAGCACGCAGGACCCCACTACCCTGAGTCTCCCAGCACCCAGGGCCCCATTACCCTGAGTCTCCCAGCACCCAGGGACCCATCACCCAGAGTCTCCCAGCACCCAGGGCCCCAGTAACCCCTGCTCACAAAGTGCTTCCTCGTGTGGGCAGGCTGATGGTGCGTGACACCTTCTCCTTGTAGTAGGGATCTCGGGTGGAGAAACTGATCCCATCCTCTTTGATCTCCATGAGGGATGCCAAGGACTTGGTGATGTTCTTGGTGGAGACATCCAGTGTGGGTCCTAGACACTCAGCTGACACTGCCTTCATCTGCCCTGACAGCTTGGGCTCTCCCTAAAGCAAGGCAAAGGGCTCAGGCACAGGCAGCACGTGGGGAAGGCAGAGGTAGCAGCCAGAGAGCCTGTGGGCTGGAAGCGCTCATCGCCTCTGATCACAGGAGGTTGCGTTCCCCTAGTCCATGCTGGCTCTCCATGCTCGAGGCAAATGCGCCAGCCTGTGCAGAACAGTTCCACCTTTGCCCACAATGCAGCCCTGCACAGGGACCTCCTTGGTGCCTACTCCGAGCTGTTGATGGGTGATGCAGTAGATGTCTCCCAAGCCTCTGGTGCTTCAGAAGAACACAGCAGGAGGTCTTGGTTCCCACTTGCCTAGGGCTGACCCCACCAGAGAGCAGCCACACATCCTTAGGCAAGAGCTGGCTCTGCCAGGGTCAGTGCAGAGCAGGGGCCTATAGCACTGCACAGCACCACCTCCCTGCAGCCCTCCCATGCCCTGCAGCAGGCTCAACTGACCTTGAATTTGAAGTCATCCTGGCTGGCTGAGCCCTTCATGGTGAAAGACTGGGAGATGCTGCAAGGAGAAGGGAGCACAGATGGATATTCAATGCCAAACTCCTCACAGAGAACTGATTGCCACCAGCCCACCAGACTCCTTGGGTCACCCCCTTGCTCCCCAGCAGTCTTTCTCCAAGTGACGACAGAGTCTTTACTCCTTGCTGGTGTCTACAAGACATCTCTGTTCCCCTCCCCAAGGGCTGGGAACCACAGGAAAGCTGAAGTACAGTTTTCTTCATCTGAGTCCACCTGCGAGATCCCATGGGTGGCACCAGACATCTTGCACTGCTCATGGCCTCCCCAGCCACCAGTAGGTCAGGGAGAGCCATGCTGGGTGCTCACCTCCCATCTGAAGCCAGGCTGAACTCTGAGACCTCCTCATCTGTGCTGGTGTAGCCATTCTCTGAAGGAGGGAGAGAGCACATCAGCAGTGCAAAGGGGACCCCAGTGTGCCAGGCCCCATTTGAGCTGCACAGGGGAGAAGGTAAGCCCAGGCAGCTGACAGGGGGTACCTGCTCCTCATCCCCATTGTGTGGTGGACAGAGCACATGGCCCCTTTCCACTATCACCCTCAAGGCAGCTTTGGACACTCCAGTCCACACCATGGGACCTCCAGGTTTTTCAGGAGGCAGTAGCATGGGTGGGCACCTCTCCTGGCCCAAGGATGCACCAGCCCTGGGTCCTACCTTGCTGGACATTGTGGATCAGGGCCTGCAGCTCCGGGTGGGACTCAGCCTTTTCCCGCAGGGCATCCAGGAGGGCATGGTTCTGCGAAGAGTTGCTGGCGTCCGTCTGCCGCAGCCGCCCCTCCAGCAGGCGGATCTGGGCCTCCTTCTGTGCCACCTGCAGCCCCTGGGGAGGAATGGCCACACTCAGCCTCAGGCAGGTTCCTAGGGTGCCCACGACAGCTCCCGACCCTGGCACCATTCTCCTCTCCCCAGCTGTGAAAACCTCCTCATGCATCTGGGTCTGGATGTGGCACCTTGTCGATGGAGGCCTTGAGGAAGTTGTCCAGCAGAAGCCGGGCTTCAGCCAGGGAGCAGGAGCTGATCACCACCGAGGTGTCCGTGGAGTCCAGCTCCTCCTGAAATGTGGAGGGAGGGGTGTTGGATGCTGCAGAGGGGCTTTGCTGATGGGAGTGGGATGGGCAGAATTGGCCCTGCAGCCGCCACAGCACTGCCACCACCCTGCCAGCACTGCCTGGTCCCAATGGTGAGTCTCCTCAGCCTGCCCAAGTGGCTGCTGGGAAGATCTGGTCATGGCGATGGCCAAGGCAAGCCAAGGGGCATCTGTGTCCCTGCAAACATCCTCAACTAATCTGGAGACACCATCCCCATCCCCACTGCAGACCTTAATGAACAGCCTCTTCTGCCCCTCTGAGCTAGGTGACAGCTGGTGACAAGCAGGGACAGGGCACAGCCTCCAACCTGGGCTGCAGCCACCAGAGGGGAGCTGGAGTTGCACAGCATCTCTGTAGTTGTGCCCAGTGCCAAAACAGGACACAAAGCTTGCCAGTTTTCTGCTTGACAAAAGCCAGCCCTAAGGCCTATCCACAGCACACAAAACTCCCATGAGGATCACCACAGGATGGGGGCTGCAGCTACTCTCTAAACCCAGAGCGATGGGGGCACAGGGCACCAGCAGCCTGTCCATGGACACACAAGGACCCAGCTGCACTCCACTGGTAAGTCCCTAATGACAAGTGACTGTGTGGATGCAGCCCCACCAAGTGTGTGACTCGGCCTGGAGGACTCACATGATTCCCGGCCTGGCTGTGGCCAGGGATGCTTGGCCCAGTCCAGCCACTCACCTTGGTCTCCTCAATCTGCATGATGGTGGCCTGGCAGTCAGAAATGCTGTCATTGATGTAGTCGATATTGGCCCCCAGCACCTCAATCTCCTCGTTCAGCTCCTGCAGCCCCTTCTGTTCCAGGGGGCTCTCTGCCTGCAGCTTTGCCCTCTTCCCCAGCAATGCTTCCTGCAGCAGTGCGAGCTCCTCACGTTTCTGGGGGAAAAGGAAGGGACGTGGGCACTGTCAGCACAGTTGCCCCCCAGCCCTGCAAACACCACCTGGCCCTCAGTCCCCACAGTCACCTTGATAAGCCGCTCCATGTCAGCCTCCAGGTTGACGATGGTCATCCTCTGCATGACGATGTCAAAGATTCGTCGCTCCAGGGACTGCCACTTGAGCCGGGCAGCTTTGTTGAAGGTCTGGCTCATCCCCTTCTTGGGGAACTTCTTCCTGCAGCCAGAAGGGAGAAGAGGCAGATGGGTGAGTAGCTACACCGTGCCCGGCAAGTTATGCTTGCCCCCAAAAGATGCCTGGACTCTGGCTGGTCAGACGCAGAGGAAGTATCTGCATCGTTCATGCATTGCCCAACTTTTCTGTCACCCCCTAGTGAAGACAGGGACAACAGATGGGCCCAGCAGGTTTGTCTCTTGGTTTTTGGTGCCCATGGAAGATCAACACTGGGCTTCAGCCTAGGGGACAGTCACATGCTGCCAGTACAACCTGTCTCTGGAAGTGGAGTACTCAGTGGAGTAACACAGGCCAGACACACCATCAGAAGCTGGCCCTCAGTTGCTGCCACCAGTCGAAAGCTTGACATGGAAACCTTGAGATGTGTCATCACCCACCCACACAGCCCTGCCCTGACCTGGTGGGTCGAGCTCCACTGGCAGAGGGCAAGGGGTCTCCCAGGAAGTTGTTGATCTTCCTGTTCCACTGACGCACAATGCTGGACACAGAGCGGGCACCGGACTCAGGCTCAGAGGAAGTCGTGCTGGCAGAGACCTCTGCACCCGAGTCCAGCATGGCTGACTTCTGGTTGGGCCTGCCCGCAGCCCGCTCTGACATGGGCTTGGCCAGGCGGCGCAACGCCGACACCTGCCCGGAGGAGGGAGGGAGGAGAGGGTGTCAGACAGGCGTCCCCAGCTGTCACCTTCACCCTCAGGGCCCTGGGCAATGCCTCTGTTGTCTGCAGCCATCTCCTGCCTGCTTATGGAGCCACACAAATCCTCCCACCCTGTCCCCAGACCTGGCACTGTCTTAGAGGATGGAGAGGAGCTCCAAGCCAAGCACTGGGGCCAGGAACCCCGGGGCATGGGGTCACTGTGGAGGCAAACTCCTTCCTCACCTCTTGGGTTTTCCTCCGCAGCACAATTTCCTGCTGGCGCTTCTGAGACTCCAGAGCCCGGATCTGAAACTGCAGGAGAGCGACTGAGGTTTGAGGGGCTGCCCAGGCACCCCAGCAATGGGCACAGCCTTGGGAATGCCACCACCAAATCCTGGAGCATTTACTTTGGCATAAACAGTCTCACTTCTGGTTTTAACAGCAAGCAGGTTTCCAGCCTCTGATGGCACATTGTTCCCTGATGCTGTGGCAAGCAGCTCACAGCATCTCCCCCAACCACACCAGGAGTCCTTAGAAGCACTTCAGCCCTGCTCTGCCAGGGCTACGTGACTCCTGGTGAGGCCGCGGGTGCAGCAGGGTCCCAGGTTTCACTGACAGCACTTTGAAGAGCCAGAACAGGACAGATATCTTCTCCCAGCCAGCCCAGCTCCCAGCTGCACAAAGACACCCAGGTCCTGCTGGCTCTCACCTCCTGCCGCCGCTGCTCCTTCCTGAGCTGCGCGATCTCCCGGTTCCGCTTGGTCTCTGCCAGCCGCCTGCGCTGCTGCTCTTCCCGCATCTGCTTCATCAGTGCAACCTGGCACAGGATGGTGTCAGCTCTCAGTGCAGGCACTCAACTGGCCCAGGACACCCATCAGGCAGGCAGATGTCCTGCACATGCCTCTGGGAGTGGAAAATGTCACTTCTGAGCAGGGAAGCAGCCCTGAGGTGGGGATGCCTCCTTGCCCTGGCATATCCTGTACCTTGGCCTTCTTCATTTCAGCCACCTCTGCCTGCAGCTTCCTCAGCTCACGCTCATAGCGCGACTGGTTCTTGAGCAGCCTGGCATGCTCCTTCTGGGCTGCCTGCAGCTTCTGAAGGTCCCTGTTCATATCCTTCAGCCGTTTCTCATAGTCTGCTTTGATCTTGTTGGCTTTTTCCTCTGTGTAGCACTCCATGGTGCCTGAGGGAGCAAAGAGAGGGCTCACAGTGGCCATGCACTGGGTCCTCCTGCACCTATACACCTTGCCTGGAGGTGCCAGGCACTGCTCAATCCCCACCTCACCAAACTTCTCCCTCACCCATTTGTTCTGGTCCCATCACGGGCTGAGGTCTGTCTGGGGGCACCCACTCTAAGTGATGGGTTAAAGTTTAGTGTAGGATGGGGACAGTGAGTGACAGTGCAGTCACTAGGCTGAGAGGAGCTATAAAGCTAGGCTGATACTGCTCTGCTGAGCCTGTGGATCAGTTACACCACTAGGCCTTTGGGGTATTCATGTGCCCCTCAGCACCCGTTTGCCCAAGTGTTTTCACATCTCGTGTGGTATTCAAGGACAGATAAGGCTTTGACTTGCTAACCTTTCCAACCACCTCTCCACCTGACTAGTCCTGCTCCCACAGCAAGACAAGCAGTCTTGGGATCCCAGGGACTCAACCACAAGCAGGGGAATGGTAAAGCTCTACCAGAGCCAGCAGTGCATGCAGGCTCAGAGTCAGCTGGGCAGGAGCAGGGACTGGGGGCTGGTGCTGAAGGAATGGGATCCCGTGGGCGAGGCTGTTCTCACTGAGGTTCTGCAGGACACGGTCCCGCTCCAGCTGTGTGTCCCGAATCTTGTTCTGCAGCAGGATCAGCTTCTCCTCGTACTGATGCTTGAGGGTCTGCAGGCGCCGCTGGCTGTTCTCCAGTTCATCAATCAGTTTCTGCTTGATCTCAATCTCACAAGTCAGATCCGCCAGGTCCGCCTGGAAAGTGACGGCTGGAGGCCGATGGAGGACAGTCAAGCTGGGAGGGATGGGAGAAGCACAGCTCCCATAGCCCCACTGAGCCACAGGACAAAGACAAGGCACAGAAACTGATAGGAGTATACAGCTGGGGAGCAGCTGCATCCCAGAGAGAACTGCAAACTCCCTGCAGCAACCCTGGTACTTTGTCAAGCCCTGCAGGAGACATGTGGCCAAAGTCTCCAGCAGGCTCCCCACTTCCCAGGACTAAAGCTCAGTGCCATGAGATACCAGAAAACACACCCCCACAATCTGGGCTCCATGCATGGCTCCACACTTTACCCTTCTCCTCTGCATCTGAGTCTGAGTCCACCAGGCTCTCTTCACTGCCTGAGTCTTCATCTTCGTCATCATGCCCATCCTCTTCCTCACAGCCACTCTCATCCTGTTCCTCATCCTCCTCCTAAGAGAAGAACCCTAACTTCAGCTTGCAGCACAGCCTCGTCCTTCTCTCTGCAGCTCATTCCAAACCTGAGCTCAGCTCCCAGAATGGGCTGCAGCTTCTCATCCTGCAGCAGGATGCCCATTTCTGGACCTCTGGTGTACACTGTTGAGGAGCAGGTCTGTGGCCCATCCACCCTTGCATCCATTCCCTCCCAGATGAGTAGCTCTGCATCACCCAACCATTCTTCACTTTTGCGTATTGAAACCAAGCTCAAAAAAATGTGGACTCCCCAGCAGAGTTGGTTGGGGAGCATCCAGCTCCCCCCTGCTGCAGTACAGAGTCCTCAGCTCTGTGACCCCTCCAGCCTGCTGAGAGAGCCAGGCTGGGCTTGGTTCCTCTCTCATGTGGAGCAATGACAATGCTCTCCACACCCAAACACCTGTGTGAGTACAAAGCCTGCTCACCTCCTCTGCCTCATTCTCATCTGTCTCCTCCCCATTGTCCTGCTGCAGTTTCTGTCGTTTCTTAAATGCTTCTTTCTCAGGGCTAGGGGAGAGCAGAGCAGTGCTTATGAGTGCCAGCATGAAGGAGCCTGAGGATGGGTCATCCTCCCCCTTGTCTCCTGCTCTTGGGCTTTTAGGGAAAGTTCTCTGGGATCACAGAGATCACGTGCATGGCCCCACAGGGAGGGGAATACAGGCAGCTGGACTCTATCTTGGTGCTCAGGCTGGGGGAAGCAGGACACCTGACCCCACCCAGACAGACAGGGAGGGACCCCCAGCCTCCTCCTTCCCACCACCACCCAGCATCTGCCTTCACCTTTTCCTCTGCTGCCTCCTCTCTTTCTTCTTCAGGCGCTCCAGGTCCTGCTTGGCCCGCCGGAGGACGTCGGAGGCCTCGGTGTCCAGCACTGCCGCTGGGCTGCAAAGCCCAGGCAGGGCTGGTGCTGGGGACAGCCCCGTGGCATAGGGCGGCCGGGCGGAGACCCGCGAGAGGCTGCGGCGCAGGGACTCGTTCATGGACTCGCTCTCCAGAAGCTTGGTCCTGGGGAGTGGAGACAGGTGGTGGTCAGAGGGGACACCCCTGTCCCTGAAGGGGATCTTGCCTGCTTTTAGGACTGTATGAGCCAGGCACAGATTCACCACAAAACCCCCGCTGGTCAGAAGATCAGAAAGCCACAAGACAGGGTCCCAGGACCACACAAAACACTGAGATGGACCCAGCTTTAGGAGTCCAGTCCCTAGGAGACACAAGGCACTCCCACCAGTGTTTCCCCCTCCACCAGTGGCCCCACAAGGGGCAACAATGGCCAAAGTACTGCCTGGCACCAAGGCTGGGGCTCCCACAGACCCAGTGTAGGCAGCTGTTTTTCCACCAAGGCTTAGGACTCACCCCAGTGACACTGGAGGCATGGAGATATAAAGCCACACCTGGGCACCCACTGGCTTAGAGTCCCAGGTGATGCCCTAGCTCCCATGCCTGGCTCACCTCAGCTCTTCAATCTCCCGGATGTAGTTCTGGATGAGGGTGCCAATGGCTTCATTGCCATCGCCTGGAGGAGCAGAGGCACAGGTGGATCACAGTGCCCATCTGAGCTGACCCCTTCATGCCATGCACTCTCCCAGACTCACCTGCTTTGGCCAGCATCAGATTGGCCTCCTGGCTCATTAGGTGTGTGACCCTGCTGTTGATGGCATCGATGGCCTCCTGCATGGCCTTGACACGCATGCGCAGGGCACTGTTCTCCTTCTGCAGCAGTGCGTTCTCGCGGAACAGGTCACTGTAGGCCTCCGAGCCATCCTCCAGCATCACCCGCTTGCCCTGTGGGAACAGGAGAGAGCTGGCACTGCATCCCTGGGGACAGACTCACTCAAAGCCCTGGCAGAGGCAAATCTAAGGACCAGGAAGGCCTGAGCTCAACAGGCAGAGGGTGAGAGATGCTTCAAGGCTTCTGCCTGCCTTAGCGTCTCCAAGAGACTTGCCCAAGGTGCTGCCTGGGACAGGGCAGGACCTGACCTGCATCTGTTCAGCCTTCTGACCTCTCCTAGTAGCAGAGCCAGAGGATGGTGGGCAGGTCCCAGTTCAAACACGAGCAGGGAGGCTTTCTGCTGCCTCCATCCCACCTCTGCGGGCTTGCTCAGGCACTCACTGCCTTGTACTCCATCAGCTCCATCTGCAGGCGGGCAATCTCTGCCCGCAGGGCACTGATCTGTTGGCTTGTCTTGTCCTGGTTCACCACCACTTTGTTCTTGATGTTGCGAGCCCGATTGGCATACTTGAGTGTGTTCAGGGTCTCCATGAAATCCCGGTCAGATGGGCTCACACAGGCAATCATGATGGTTTGGCTGTGGGAGGTGAAGGTCACAGTGAAGACAGCTTCCCCCACCCTGCATCAACTTGAGACCCAGGGAGCTGGGACCCAGCACAGGCCACCTGCCACCTGTTCTAGGCCCTTCTGTGTTTTATAACCAAGGTAGAAAGTGGGCTCAGTCTCCACCAGGGCAAGGACACCAGCAAGTCTCCACAAGCAACATCTCACAGCACTGAGCAAAGCAAACCTCTACCAGCCCATACAAGCCAGGACAGCTGGAGCAGAATGGACTCTTTGGAGAGGTATTCCTTAAGCAGGCAGGGACTTCACCCTGTGTCAGGCAGCACCACCTGCCAAGACCCAGGTCTGCAAGGGCTCCAGAGTGCTTGGCACCAGCTGACTCTGCCAGAGCTGGCTAATTGCACTTGGGACTTATGAGGAGCCCTTGCAGGTCTTGACATCTGCAAAGTCATGCACTGCCTGCCAGCCAGCACTTGAGCCCTGGAATAGCTTCTACATAGCTCCATAGACCCTTGGCCATATTTGCAGTGAGATATTCCCTACAGTCGTCTCCCAGAGCCTAGCCCCAGCCTGGGACCCCCTTACCTGTTGCCCCCAAGGGAATCCTGCAGCAGGCGAGTAAGCTTGGAGTCACGGTAGGGCACATGGACAGCTTTCTTGCTCTGGTCTCCGAGGGCACTGATGACATTCCCCAGGGCCAGCTACCAACACAAAAGAAGGCACACACCCCAAATTCAGCCCCTGCTGAGAACTTAGCTGTCACACAGCCAGCACGACATGTCTGAATCATTGCAGTGCTGTGGCACATGTTTGAGGTGCCAGAGGCGGCATGGGGCTTCCCTTGCCAGTCTCAGTCTTCACCCTCCTACCTTGATCTCAGTTTCTCTTCCACACATGCTGAGGAGCATCATTGAGCCCTGGTGTTTCTTTTAAGCTCAAGTTAGCAAACCTCAACCTTTGGGGGACTTGTGCCCCTGTGCCTAGCTGGATGCCTCCCCATAGTCCTGCCCTCAGCAGCAAAGTTTTGCTCTCACTGCTTGTATTTTGGATTTTTCATATTCCTGCCTACAGGGCCAGGTAGCACAGACTGCAGCAGACACAGCAGCAACCCCAACAGCCCACGGAAACTTCAAGCAGGACTGCCAGGCTCCCCCAGGCAAGCCCTACCTCCACCCTCCCATTGCACACCAGTACCCAGGGTCATACCAGCCCACAGTTGATGGAGATGCCCTCCTTTGCTCTCTCGCCAGTGGCACCTGTTCGCTTCAGCCTCTCTGAGCCAGCCAGGTCTACAAAGTGAAACTTGGCTGTGAGGGTCTCATAGTCGGTGGTGGGCTGGGCTCCATCCAGGGGGCTGGGCACCTCCCCATTCACCTGCAGCCAGGCACAGAAAGAAGCAGTCACCACCACGGACCCAGAGTGGGCAGAAGCATCCTTGACTGTACCCAAATGTCAGCAAAAGCCTCAGCATTCACTCTCTGCATCCAGCCCCTCAAGGATGGGGGAGAGGACCCCAACAGCAGCTTGCTCTTGGCCACTCCTTGGGCCAGACAATCCCTGCCTTGGCTGGGGATGTGCCAGGGCAGAGGTCAGCTGGCAGTGAATGCTTCCAGTGGCTATGAGTGGAAAGTAGACAGACCAAATCCAGTCTCTCTTTGCAAGACTTGAACTGCTGCCTGCTTTCCAAGAGACCCCTGTGTGCCGCCTGGGTATCAGAGGCAGGAGCTCATCTCACCAGCTCTGGGCGGGGGCACACTCTCATCTGGCACAGGTGAATGGTGAAGATGGCATGGGAGCGGGAGCTCTGCACGTTCATCTGAGTGCTGGCGGTGGTGCGGGACAGAGCTCCCTGCTTTAGGCACTGGATCAGCTACAACAACACAGGACAGGAAGAATGAAAACTTCAGCATCCTTCTAGGGAGTCAGGGCAGCATCCTGCTGCAGCCTGGCAGCACACCAACCTCTCCTTGCTCTGTCCCATCTCCAGGGAGATCTTCCCTTTGCCTAGCACACGCCTGATTTGGCAGGCACCCAGCTGCCATCCCTCCTCCATGCCTGCTCCATCCCTCACCCACCTCATCCTGTGAACTGATGAGGCGAGAGGTGACCCCCGTGGTGTAGATGCTGCCACTGGCATCCTCGTGGATTTTGATGTTGGATTTGCGGTGGCGTGCATCAGGGTCGCGGGCACTGTCAAACAGGTCCAGGATCTCCTCGTTGTACAGCTGAGGAGGGCAGAGGTGGGTGCAGGGTTAGCAGCAGTGAGCAGGAGGCTGCCAGAGCCCAGCAGAGTGGCACTGACCAGAGCTGTCCTCTGCCATGTTGCAGCTGCATGCTGCAGACCAGCAGCAGA
>VWYK01093875.1:13763-30136 GCA_013399775.1 Semnornis frantzii
CAGGCTCCTCAAGGCTGTAAAACCCACTGCCTGCTCCAGCGGTCACAGGACAGGGATCAGCAGGGTCACACATCCCGCATTAGTGGTGGGACAGGGGCTGGTGCCCAGGGGCTGCTGCAGCCATGTGCTCATGCTGGCACAGCAGAGCCATTGTTGCTGCAAACCCTCCCTGAGCTGGCTGGACACAGGTGCAGTGACGTAAGAGCTCCCAGTCTGATGTTCACATCTGTGTTGTAGACCAGTGGGCAATGTACTCCAACAGACTTGGTCAGCAGAACAGCAGGCACTGGGTGCCAAAGCCACCAGTCAGAGGTGGTGACAAGACAGAAGGGTTACATGAAGTCTCCATGGCAGCTAGTGTGACCCCATGTAGAGCTCCCAGGTGCCCCTGGGGTTTCACTGGACCTTTTAGTCTGCAGAAATAGTTCCTAAGACAGGCTGAGACACAGACAGAACAGGTATCCCCTCCCCAGTGCTCATCCTTCCTGTGTCCCAAACCCTGCTAACAGGTTACTCAGCTCCTTGGGGCAGTGTGGGGTCATCCCAAACAGTTGACTGGGAAGGAGCCCAGTCAGGCTAACAGGTACTGCTTAGGGCACCGCTTCCCCTCTCCAGGCCATCTTCATCTGGAGGACCCCAGGCGAAATGACCACCAAAGCCACATCTGAGCAAGATCAGAGCATGAGGTCTCTCTTTCTGCCTGTGTCCTGCAGGCTATACAACAGCATAGGACACCAACCAGTTGTGTTTAGGAGCTCAGATTTGCTCACCAAGGCCTTAAATCAGTGTCTCTGGACTTTCACTGCAGGACTGCCCCCCGGGAATCTGCTGCAGACACACAAGACCCACAGGCTTCCTGGGACAGAGCATTCCCGGGAAAGAAGCAGTTAACAGAAGAGGCTTTTGAAACTGAGAGGCCAAAGCAGAGGCGGGAGTGGATGCAACAAGGTCAAAGGTGCAGCAAAGGACATGGGAAAGGTCCCCACAGAATGGCAGTTTGGTCTCTCCTTGCTTCTCTGGGAATGCTGGTCCAGACCCCGGGCAGCATGTATGCCACTGCTCTTGACTGAGGGCGAGGATAAGGAAGCCCAGAGCCACCTCAGTTTGCAGGAGATGAAGGTGTAAGGCCACTCCACACAAGGGGTGCTCCTTGCAACCAAGAAAGTGCCACCTCAGTTTGTGGCCATCACGAGGTCAACGACATTGAGGTGTTTTGGGTCTCCTCTGCCCTGGCACACACTTCTGGCCACACACTTTCTGTAGGATACAGCTCTTTGAGGAGCAGCCAGGACATGGAGGACTCAAGGAGCCCAGGACGTGGGAGCTCAGCAAAGAAGAGGGCAGGGCCATAGTATCACCCAGGCCTGCTGTCACTTACCTCCAGAAACTGGGCACTGACTTTGAACTCAGGTGCTGCCATGCCCTGACTCTGCGCCACCCGCTTGCGCTCCTCGATGCCACTGAAGAGGTGCCCGATGGCCCGTGGGATGATGCCCTGCTCCTCCTCAGAGATGTTCATGTCAAAGCCAGTGCCCATGGTGTAGGTCTTCCCTGCACCAGTCTGCAAAGAGGCAGTGAGGGAGAAGCTGGCTGGACTCTTCCAGGCTCAGCTTTGCCCACTACATGCCAGAGCTCCCCTTGCCACCCTAAGCTCCCCAAAATGCCTCTGCTGAGCCCTTCTGATGCTCAACACCACCCCAGTTCCCATGCCTCCCTCACAGCCCTCTCTCACTCTCCTTTCACCCAATGCCTAGGGACAACTCTGTTCCCTCCACACCTGGGAGCTTATAGACTCCCCACCTCTCCTAACATCTGTAGATGCCATCTGATCATCCCCAGCACCCAGTGCTGCATAGGACCCCAGTGCCCATGCCCAAGGAGCAGGCAGAACATGTACCTGGCCATATGCCAGCACGGTGGCATTATAGCCCTCAAAGCAGCCTTCGATGAGCTTGCCCACACACGTTGCATAGATCTGCTCCTGCCACGTGTCCAGGTCAAAGACAAAGTCATAGGTGAAGGCCTTGTCCTTCCCCAGCAGCACCTGGGGCTCGCCAGGTGTCACCGAGGTGCAGATGTGGCATCCCTCTATCTTCTCTTTGGACAGCTGGGGACGGATCCTGCAGGAAGAGAAGCAGGTTGGGGGCAGCCTGAGGGCTCACTCCAGCCCTGGGGGACACAAGCCTGGTCTTGAGGACGTGTGTGTGGCCCATTCTGGAGCCATGGCTGCTGTGGGCAGGGGACTGGCAGCACCTCTGCCTGTAGCATGGAACAAACAGGGCAGGGGATGCTTCAACTGCACCAGTGACAACCCTGATCCATTTGTGGCTGAGGAAAGAGGGATGCCATCAGCCACCTCTGCAGACAACAGGCAGGCCTGGCAATGCCATGCAGCTGCACTTCAAACTGCCCTTGCACCAAGAGCTGAACACCCCCAGAATGGCCCAAACAGCCTCCTCATGCTCGTGCTGGCTCAGGCCCCTTGTTGCCCCTGCCGGGCACCGAGCTCTGGGCTGCATGCAGACATTGTTCAATAAATCTACACGGCCCCCACAGATGGGGACTGCCAGTGGACAGGCAGCTGTGGTCCCGTGCTGCAGCCAGATATGCTCAGCAGCAAGATCCCACTGCAGTTCCAAAGGCCTGGAATGCCAAAACACAGCGAGACAGCCCAGAGGCAAAGCAAGCCTCAAAACCAACCCAGCAGGCAGGCTGCAGCTGTCCCCACTCGGCAGTGGGAAGAGGCCTGGCCAGACTGTGCGGGCTGCGGGGGGCTCTCGGCAGTGAACGGCTGTAGTCCGGTGCAGCTCTGGCACTGGCAGCAGCTCCAGCCGTGGGTGCCAGTGGAGGTGCGAGGTGTGGCAAGACGGCTGGTGCCGGCGGACTCGCAGAGAAGGCAGGAGCGGGGAGTCAGGCGCCACGGCACGGAGCTGTCATTAGGGCTGCTGGGCGCAGACCTCCCCCCCGGCCCCTTCATTAGCAGCTGTTTAATTTCATTCCTCCCAAGACGATCGACGGCTCCAGGGCAGCGGCCGCGGCAGACGCTCCGCGGGTTGGGGCTCTGCGCAGCCAGCAGCCAGCGGCAACCAGAGCCTGGGAAAGCCCAAAGTGCCCAAGCCTGGGAGGGCAGGGCAGAAGGCAGCGCCGGCACCCGGCTCACGCTAACAGCAGCGTGGGCAGCAGCAGTGTGGGAACCGCGATGTGCGTCCCTGGGCTCCTTTAGCTTAGCAGGCACAGCAGACAGCAGCTTCTGATGTGCTCAGCCCGAGACTCGCTCCTGTCGCCTTCTCAGGGTCCCACCCTCCTCCAGGAAAATTAATGCCTCTTTGGCCAACATGCGGTGCTTCTCCTTCTCCCCACCCCAGACATGCACCGTGACAGTCCCTAGGGGGTGGACAGAGGAAGAAACTGGAGCCATGGTATCTTTGGAATATTTTTTTCCTCTCACTAAATTTGAGAGGAGTTTTCAGTGAAGTATTTCTTTATTTCTCCCCTCTAGCCAGTGATTAAATCTCTCTGTGTGGGTTTGCAGAAGAGGATGAGCAGCAGTGTAGAGGGTGAACGTGGATCTTCCACAGAGCATCACCTAGCATCCCACGTCAAGCCTGGTCACACTGGGCTGTTCCAGCTGTCCACACACCCACACAGATGTCTCCCCTGCTCCCCAAACCTTGCTGCCCAGCCAGCTGCAAGCACACAGGGGACCTTGACACTCAGCCTGGCTCTCATGGCCAGGGGACCTGCCAAGTGACAGTCCTCAGAATGCTTCTCCATTCTGTCTCATTTCCCCAGGGAGGCTGGAGAAGCAAGAAACTCCCAGGAGGGTCCTCCTCTCCTCTCCAGGCAAGAGGCCAAGTATCATCCAGGGGTATCCTTGGAAGCCGTTGCCAGCTGCTGTACAAATAGCACAGACCTTTGCTACAAAAGCAGGACAAAGTAGGAGGGTAAGGACAAGCGCCAGCATCACAGAAGATTCACATGGCTGCCAAGTGACATCACACAGGGCTTCTGACAGTCCCAGCTCTTCCACACCACAGGGTCACATGCCTGCCCTCCCAGGATGAACATCACCATGCCAGGCACTGGGCAAGGTGACCTTGGCCAGGCAGATGTTTATGCGTAGTTCATGTCACACCCAGGCACCACAATACTGCATCCAAACACAGCACCACAGAACCATTTAGGCTGGCAAAGACCTTTAAAAGAGTCTAACCACTAATCCAGCACTGCCAAGTCCACCACTAAACCATGGCCCTTAGCACATCTACACAGCTTTTAAATACCTCTGGGGAGGGTGATTCCACTACAGCCCTGGGCACCCTGTTCTAGGGCTTAACAACAATTCCAGTGAAGAATTTTTTTCTAATATCCAACCTAAACCTCCCTTGGTGCAACTTGTTCCTGGAGAGCAGAGCCAAACCCCCACCTGGCTCCAGGCTCTTCTCAGGGAGCTGTAGAGAGCAATGAGTTCTGCCCTCACAGCCTCCTCTTCTCCAGCCTCAACACCCTCTTCCCCATCTTTGTTGCATTTTTCTGGACCTTCTCCAGCACCTCAATATCATTCTTGGAGTGAGGGGCCCAGAAGTGAACCCCGGATCTCAGGTGCCCAGTACAGGGGCACAATCACATCCCTGCTCGTGCTGGCCACACCATTGCTGATCCAAGCCAAGATGCTGGTGGTGCATCTTCATCTGCTCTCAACCAGCACCCTCAGGTCCTGTTCTGCTAGGCAGCTTTCCAGCCAAATGTGACCTAAGGGTCTGCAGACTCAGCACCAGCTCTCTGCTGTCCTCAGCCTCACCAGGTGATGCTGGGGGAGTTGGTAGCTCTTGTTGTGCTCTGCCTCAGTTTCCCTGCTTTGTCACAGCAGCTTTGGTAGTCATCAGTTGAACTGAATGTGCATTCTGGTACCCCTTGTCTCTGCCTCTACCAAAAAGCTGCTGGCCATATCCTGTCTGTCCATGGGTCTGCAAGAGCTGAGTGTGCTGCTGTCAGGGCCTACATGACAACATGGCAACAGAGCTGCTCCCTCACCAGCATCTGCACACAGCCAGTCAGCCTGCTCTGGGCATGGGATACAAGTAGGGACAGCTTGTGCCCAGCACCAGAACCCACTGCAGAACCAAACACACTGGGGTACCCTGTCCTAAAGGGCTGGGACACCCCCAGAGAGCCCAGCTGATCATCTGGGAGCTCATGGCACAGGCTCCTAATGTTATATGGCAATTAGGGACTTACCTGCTAAGCAGCAACCAAAATAAAGCAGCCCTTAACCAGAGGGGTTCTGCCTTACCACCCCCACAAGCTCAGGCACATGTGGACCAGAGCCCTGGCTCCACTGGGCAGCCTGTACCCAGCTGTCCCCATGCTGGCTCAAGTGACTCCTCCTTGCTGAAGCCAGCATGAGTGGGACACAGGATGGCCTGGGGCTAGCAAGGTGACCAGCACCAGCTGATAAACCAGCCTTAGCATGGGCAAAGAGCCAGGGAGAGGAGAGCCAGCATGAGCCTTGCCACAGGCACTGTCCAGGCAAAGGGATGGGGACAAGGGACAGAACTGCAATGGTCCCAGCTGAGTGCTCCTGCCAAGCAAACCTGGCCCCTTCCCAGCCCTGGGCACTCAATAGAGGGTTAGGAGCAGATGGGGGCACAGAGACAGAGGCACAGGCAGGGGTGCAGGGTGGCTCCTTCCTGAACCCGGAGCTTTCCCCGGGGCAATGACAGGCAGCACGGCAGCAGTTCCAGCAGCAGCTCCAAACCTGGCAGCACAAGCAGCCTGTGTGCCAGGAAGAGCCTGCAGCCACCCAGGGACACAACTCTCCATCACTCCCCTTCCCCACAGCGCTGGCAGGCTATGAAAGCCTCATCTCCAGGGCTGGACTGCCACAGGATCCAAGCATCTGGGGGGAAGAGAGAGGCGGATCCACACCTCCAGAGGCAGTGAGCTTCAGCAGCAGGAACAAAGGGCAAGTTGTTCAGCACTGCTGCCCCGTGCCAGCACTTGCCCGGGAGAAAGGGGTGAGAGCCAGGCAAGGCTGGAAGCCAAGCGCTGGATGGGCACCTCGGGTCAGACAGCTCCCACAGGAAGCCCTCATAAGGTCGGCTCAGAGGTCCCTACCTCCTGGCAAGAGCAGCCCTCCAGGCGAGAGCTCTGTCCCTGCCAGTATCTGCAGCCACACAACCAGCACACTCCCAGATTTCTTCTGCTCACAGCAAGATCCATGGCCACCCCCACCCTCAAGCTGCCTGCACTCACAGTCAGGCACACAGAGGTCCCCCTGAGGTTGCACCACCCTGATGAGACACAGCCGCCCCTGGGGCAGGGTGACCATCCCACCCAGCACAGGCCTTAGCAGAGGATGAGCATGGGTGCAGAGGGGATGCAGCCTCAGCATCATCCACCTCAGAGAAGGGTTGTGCCAGCTCCAGATGAGGCACAACACCCCTCACTCACCAGCATTTCTGGGTGCTGACAGGGTTTGAGAGACAGCTGCTCCAAGCTGGGGGTGTGGGTGATCCCCCAGCTGCAGCTGCTGTTCACTGCCTCGTCCCTCTGCAGCTACAGAGATCATCTGCCCAGCCTGCAGCAGGCAGCTCCTGTCCCTCTGAGGCTGCTCAGGTGGGGAAGGTGACTGCATACAGACCCTCTGCAAAGAGCCACTGCTCTCCCACCCCAAGGCCTGACCCGAGCAGTCTGTGCAGCCAGGCAGGGCTGGTTTCCCAGGGCCCCAAGCCAGAGAGTGGAAGACCTCCACAGCATTTTCCTTCTCTGTGCCAAGCCCTGGCAGTTTGTAGCCTCTTGCTCTGGACAGCCCCATCTCCAGTGGGGCAAGGCTGCCCTCTGCGACGATGGCAGCTCTAGCAGCAGGTGAGGGGCTGGAATATTGACCCTGCCTGGCTGCAGGCACCTCTGCTTCTGCGAGCTGGCAGAGGTTGGTGCTGGCAGACCTCAACCATCTGTGCAGCTCAACTGCTGGAGGTGTAGCTGACAAGATGGGCAGGCTGGGCAAGCCCAGGCAGTGCCTGACTGCAGTTCCCACACTGCATTCACTCTGCTCCCATCCTCACTCCCTGCAACACCTGCACCCACCCATACTCCCATCCCTGTATCCTGCTGCCCCTCACCTCATCCACACTCCCCTCCCTGCGTCCTGCTGCCCTCCACCTCACCCACACTTCCCTCCCTACCTGACCTTGCCTTCATCACATTCTCATCCCTGCATCACACATTAGCCCCACTCCCGTCCCTGCATTCCCTGCATCCCTGCTCCCACCTCCAATCCCCTTTGCCCTATCCCTGCTCCCTGAACCACCCAGTCTTACATGTACCCCACCTGCCAGCCTCTTTACCCCCTTTGCTCCCACACTGCTCTGCCCCAAACCCACCTGCCATTCTTTGCTGCTGCCCTGTGATCCCACCCAGCAACACAAGGCAGCCAGTAGAGCAAATCTAACACTGTCCTGTGATCCCTTTGGATATCCTATGGGTCAGGAACACCCTGGGCATTGCAAAACCAGCAGACAGTGTGTGGCACATGGGGTGCCATGGCAGCGTGTGCAGCGCTCAGCCTGGCCAAACAGCTCCCCAGGCAGCCAGGTCCTGCCAGCACCATCAGGGGAAGATCAAAGTGCTTCAGCTTTTCCCATACCTCCGGAGCAGCACAGCAAGCTCAGAGCTGCACACAGCAGCTCCCCAGGCATCAGGGTGGCTTGCTCCTGGGGGAGCAGTTGCCCTTTTGCCCAGGAAGGGATGTCTCTGGTCCCATTCCCTGCTGAGCGTGGGGCTTCAGGAGGGCTGGCTGCCAAGGGCTTTGGACCCAAATCAAGACAAAGTTAAGCATTTAATTAGTGTGGAGGGACATGCCCCCAGCCCACGCCCATGCCCCAAGGAAGTGACCCCCAAAAATATATCACAGAATCCCAGAATAAATCCAGTTGGAAGAGGCCTCCAAGCTCATCCAGCCCAGCCTTCAATCCAGCACTGCAGGCTCAGCACTAAACCTAAGCTCCAGCTCCACAGCTGCTTGAACACCCCCAGGGATGGGGACTGCAGCACTGCCCTGGGCAGCCTGTGACAAGGTTTGAGAACCCTTTCACTGTAGAAATATTTCCTGAGCTCCAGTCTGAGCTTCCCCTGGGGCAGCTTGGAACCATTTCCTCTGCTCCTGTCCCTTGTCACCAAGGAGCAGAGGCTGCCCCCTCCTTGCTCCAACCTCCCTGCAGGGAGCTGCAGAGAGCAGTGAGCTCTGCCCGCAGCCTCCTCTTCTCCAGCCTGCACACCCCCAGCTCCCTCAGCCCCTCCTCATAGCTCAGCTATGAGATGCTTCTCCTGCCCCACTGCCCTGCTCTGGACAGGCTCCAGCCCCTCAGTGTCCTTCCTGGAGGGAGAGGCTGAGAGCTGAACACAGCACTCAAGGTGTGGCCTCTCAGTGCTGAGCACAGGGAGATGATCCCCTCCTGTCCCTGCTGCCTACCCTGGTTCTAATTCAAGCCAGGATGTCATTGGCTTTCTTGGTCACCTGGGGACTGGTGGCTCATATTTAACTGACTGTCAACTAGAACCCCCAGGTCCTTCTCAGAGCCTTGGCCCATGGCTCTCACCTGTCCAGGCCCCTCTGCAAAGCCTCCCTACCCTCTAAACACATCCACACAGCAACCCAGCTTGGTGTCATTTGCAAATTTGCTGAGGGTGCCTAAGTCCCCCGCATGGATGTGCTGCCCAGCCTCCAGCTGCCCAGCTTGCTCTCCTGTGGGGCACACCCCACTGCCTTTGACCCCAGAACCACCAGAGTCCTCCCTAATCCTCCTGCTTCAGGCTTTCCTGGGCTTAGGGAAACCTTTAAATTAGGGCTTGGCAACCACCATGTGTTGCTCATTAGTTGAGGCAGGAGAAGCCCAGCACTGAGATGCCATCAGTTCTGCCTCAAGCCCTATCACATATCCAGCACCAGGGATGTGCTGCCTGCCTGGGGACCCAGCAGCCAGAGACACTCAGCCAAAGGCAGCAAGCAGAGACCAGCAGGGCCCAGGAGAAGCACAAGATTCTGCTCTACCCAGCCTAGAAGGGAACAGGAGCAGATCAATTTGGGATCTCCCTGGGCTCCTCCTTCATCACCATAAGCCACTGGCAATGTCATCAGGAACCTGGTGGGAAACACCACCAGGATGTTTGGAAATGGCAGCCCTGGTGCAGTCACCCCCAACAGGGCCAAAGAGCCCAGGCAGGTTGGGCAATGCAGGGAAACACGTGGCAGCAGGCACAACTTGAGGCACAGCATAGCAGAGCCTCTGCTCCCCTGCAACCACACAGCAACAACCACAGAGCCACCAGCTCAGCAGCAGTGACACCAGTGACTGCAGCAGGCAGGGAGAAACAGAGTGGAACCCAACAAGGGCAAGGGGAGAGTCCTGCATCTGGGGAAGAACAATCTCATGGAGCAGGATAGGTTGGGGACTGAGCTGTTGGAGAGCAGTGTAGGGAAAAGGCATCTGGGGTGCTGGTGGCCAGAAGGGTGCCCACGAGCCAGCAACGTGGCCTTGTGGCCAGGAAGGCCAAGAGCATCCTGGAGTGGATTGGAAGGGCTGTGGTGAGTAAGTCAGAGAGGTTCTCCTGCCCCTCTGCTCTAACCTGCTGGGCATCTGGAATCTTGTGTCCAGTTCTGGGCCCCTCAAGTCAAGAAGGATCTCAGGGAACTGCTTGAAAGAGTCCAGTCTAGAGCCCCCAAGCTGCTGCAGGCAGTGAACATCTCCTGTGAGGCCAGGCTGAGGCAGCTGGGGCTGGCAGCTGGCGGCAGAGGAGCCTGAGGGCTGCCCTCAGTGCTGTGCTAAAGATGTGCAGGCTGTGCCCAGCGGTGGCCAAGGGCAACAAAAGGGGCACTGGGGGCAAGCTGGAGCAGAGGAGGTGCCAGGGGAACAGGAGGGGAAACTTTGTCAGTGTGAAGGTGCTGGAGCCTGGAGCAGGCTGCCCAGAGAGGCTGTGGAGTCTCCTGCCCTGGAGATTTTCCAAACCCACCTCTGTGTGTTCCTGTGTGATCTGCCCTGGGTGCTCCTGCCCTGGCAAGGGCTTGGACTGGATGATCTTCAGAGGTCCTTTCCAATCCCTAACATTCTGTGATTCTGTCATGGCAAGGACTAGGAGTCCAGCTCCAGCCTTTCTTTCCCAACGTGACACTTTTCCTCCTTTGCCAGCATTGCTCATCTCCTCCTAGACCTGTGCAAGGGTGCAGACATCCCACTGCTGCCACCCAAGCAGCACACCCACAAGGCTCTACCAAAGGGTTTGGATCTGGGTTATTACACCCTGAAGTGCAGAAGCTCACATGAAGCTCACGTGAGGGACACTTGCCACTTCTGGGGACAGCATGACAAACAGACTTGGCACATCCCTCCCTGTCCTACTTAGCCTCCTGTCCCCAGCATCTCCATCCTTCTCCACTGAGCACTCACACCTGGGTCCTTGGGCTCCAGCACTCAGACATGCTTCAGGCTGTGGCAAAGGAGGATGGAAAACCCCAGGGAAGAAGTCAGAGGCAGTTGTGCTTGGTGTTAAAGGTCATGTTGCAACACCTTCCAGGGAGAGAGCTGAGAGCCCATGGGTCCCTGACTGCAGCAGCAAAGCCCAGGGGCAGAGGGGCAAAAGGACCTTTTATGCAATCTTGCAGCCCTGGGGAGGCCAGACTGGTACAGGAATGCCCCTTGGACCTCCCCAGTGCCAGTCTCCAGAGCTTTGCCCTTAGTGCTAGCCCAGGCATAGGGCTGGCAATACTGGGAGAACAGACTTGGAGCTTGGAGCAGGGCTGCCAGGCCATCCACAAGACACCACAGAGGCACCCACCAAGAACAGCTGGGTATGAGTGGATGGGCAGGGAGGTGTCCACAGGCCCGTGGGGTTACATGGGGTGGGAGAACCATGATACAGGGTCAGCTACAGCAAGCAGGGACCAGAAGCCTTCCCCTGCCATGTCCTGGCCCAAGAGAGCTGCAAAGAAGGGCAAGAGATATCAGGAGGGTCGCTGGGGCCTGCAGCTCAGCCCCACACTCTCACCTGGGAATGGGGACAGCCCTGTGGTGTCCAGGTGGAGCAGGGCAGAAAGGCAGATGCCAAGCAGGATGAAGCTGCCAGGCACCCCTGGCTTCACAGCAGTCCAGAGCCACAAAGACAGAACAGCACTGGATGAGCTCCTGGTCTGTCTGGAGGGGAAGGGGTGGAAGCTTCTTTCCCTCCCACCAAGCCAAAGCAGAAACCATCAGCATCTGACCAGGGCTAGTCACCCCACAGCCTGCTGCAGAGCCCAGCAACAGCTGCCCTCCCAATCCCCACATGCCAAGCCTGTTTAACCAGCGCCGGGGGCTGTTGTGACAGCCTCCAGCAGGAAACAGTCCTGTGGGACCACCGGGTCGAGCCCCCGTGCTCCCAGCAGGAATGGCACAATGACGGCAGGCTGGGCTGGCTCCTAAGCAGCGGGTGCAGTAGGGCTATCGCCTTCCCTCCCTGGGGGCCTGGAGTCATGTTCCTGACAGCTTTGTTTAAGGTTTCATCTCCTGCAGTTTTCTCTTCCCCCCCTTTCCACTGCCGGTGCAGGAGAGCCACAGCTGGCTCTGTCCGCTGGCTCTCTCCTCTGGCTTGGAGACAACCACAGCCCCTCGAGTTCCTGGGGCTCCACGTCATTGACCCCCTGCCGGTGGGCGGTGGGCGCAGGCTGCAGGCAACAAAAGCCTCTTAAAGCTGCTTCGCTGCGAGCGGTGATAGCGCAGCCCCTGCCTTCAGGCTGCCGGCTCCATCCCCTCTCTACCGCGCCGCGGCCAGGCACACAGAGCCCCTGGACTCAGCACCTCCCTCCCAGACCCCAGTCCTCCCATTTGCTCGAGGCCCCGACATCTCTCTCCAGACCAGGGCTGCCAATTTAACTCTGCCCAGACTGGAAATGGGAAGTCCCAAAGAGCTTGCCAAAGAGCTCACCAAAGAGCTCACCTGCATGGGCTCAGCTCAGCTCAGCACAGCAGTGAAACAGCCACAGGACGTGCGGGACCTGCTGCCAGGGCTGACCTGCCTTTGGTGGAGGCAAAGGATGAGGAAAGCAGCTTGGGGTGCCCACTCCAATGCTCTGCCTGCCCAGCACCCACAGGACACAGCAGCCTCCCGAGATATTTCTTTTCTGGGATGAGGGCTGCACACAAGTCTCCCGGCCACGGCAGATGAGAGATGGGGCACCACACCAGGATAGGCTGCCTCCTTCATCACCACAGGAGCCAAGCACATCCCATATAGTGAGGCAGATTTGCCTCATGTCTCCTCTGCACAGCCCTGTGACACAATGAGCAAAAGCAATCAAATACCAGACAGATCTGGCAGAAGGCAATGAGCTACCAGCACCACACCAAAGGGTGATGGTGGGCAACAAGTACCTGGTTGGGCCACCCCCATCCATGCTGAAGCCTTTGGGTAGTATGCACACCAGCATGGCATGAGTTGGACTCACACCACCTCTCCATCCAGACCCAAGACTGCCTAGTTTGGAACGGATACAGCTCTGCCCCCTCAGAGACCAAGTCCAGCCGGTCCCAGAGGCTTTGGGCTCACAGGAGATATCACAGCAGGCAGAGGAGCCCTGGCTGTGTGGCAGCAAAGATGCCAGGAGCTTAGCTGATTCTAGCACCTGACCTTTGCCCACATGTTCCAGCTGAGCCGAGGACCTCCAGAGCACATGGTGAAGGGTAGGAGGGTCTGCTTCATCCTGAGTGGCACATCCCATTTTCTTCCTAAAGGAGATGGGAGCAGATCCCTGGGGCAGGAGACAGCAAGCACTGGGCTGCCCACATGGAGCACAGAGCATCACAGCAGGAGTATTTATGAGAGCAGCAGAGCACTGGAGGTTGCAGGGTTTAAATAAACTTGAAACCCGATTCAACTTCCTTCCCCAATTTCACAAGCTCCATTTCCTGAGCCTCTGCAGCTGGCTGGGAGGGCTTGCACCATGAGCAGCTCTAGCACAGGAGGTAGGCACCACCTTCTCTCTGATGAGCTGGGCAGTTTGAAAGGGCCCTCAGGGAGCCTTTCTGCAGCCAGCTCTCAGACCCCTCTTGGCCAAGGAATTTAATGGCCTCTGGGTCAATACTCATCATCTGCTCTTCCTGACACAGCAAAACCACCCACACACAATGGGGCTGGGCTCAGACTCCTGCACCCAGCATGAGTCCTGCCCACCTGCTGCACCCTAGCTGGCTGCAGCTGCAAGAACCAACAGCACCTCACTGTGAGCCTGGGTGCTACAGGGCAGGATGCTGCTGAGGCCAGAAGGGAGGCACAGTCCTCAGAGCAGTGGCTGTGCTTCCGGAAGGAGGGCACCAGTGGGGAGCCTCTGAGGTGGCTGTGTTGCAGTCACCCATTTGAGGTTCACCTACAGAAGGAAACAGCAGTTGTTGTCCTCCCCAGCCTGAGGAAGCCTTCCCCAGCACCAAGCAGTGAGGGCTCTCAGGCTACCTGCACAGCCCCACTGCAGTGGGTGGCAGAGGCCATTATGTGGGTGCAGGGGGTGTGAGCACCCAACCTGACTTGCTGCCAGCATCTTGGCCCCATCATTTCTTCCCCAGTGGTGCCCACTGGAGCTAGCAAGCTCAGACATGTCCATGAAGCAACACACCAGGTTTAACACTGGTGGGCAAGTGAAGGCAGCCCCTGCCTGCAAGGAGGGTGGGAGTCAGGGCAAGATCCAGCCCTGCCCTCGCAGACAGTGCAGGTCTGAGCCAGAGGTACAAGGTGCAGGCACAAACGAGTCCCTAGGCCAGGAGCAGATACTGGGCCTGTATTTCCCTCTGCTGACAGCAGTACTGCAGCGTGTGGCCATTTCATTCCTGGCACACAGGAAGCTTAAGTAACACACCCATGACCCAGTCCGTGGCTCAGCACCTTGGTCCTTGGGACCCCCATAGGGCACATGTCAATGGGCACAGGGTAATGCCACAGCATTTCTCCTGCCTCCTCTTGTCAGACCAGGAGAATGAGCAAGAACTGGGCTCCCCTCAAGGACAGCACAGCCCCACCAGCCCTGCTCCTCTGTCCCTACTCCTCCCACCCTGAGGACTCTTTGAGGCCCCAGAGATGGTCCTGGTGGCTGCAGCACCTCTTGACATCAGCTGGACCATCCCCATCACCCAGCATTTTAGCTCCGGCAGCACACATCACCTTCCTCCAAAGCCCAGATTGCTTCCCAGTGTCCCGGGACATAAAGACCCCGAAAAAATGGCATAGCTGGCACCTTTATATTATTGTGAAAGGACAAAAAGGGAGCTTTGATCAGTGTCCTGTCACACCCTGGGGGCATTCAGACTTCATGCTCTGCCGACCAAGGGAGGTGGGATCTGTGAGCAGGTTTACTCAGAGGGTAGGATGTCTCAGAGACTCCTGCAGGGCAGCTGCTCTGCTAGCAGTGTCAGGAGTGCTCAGGAAGGATAAATGTCACTCTTCTCCTCAGGGCAGGAGGACACCCATCACCAGCCCTTTGGGTCTGTGTTGGCAGAAAAGCTGGGAGGTCCACAGGGCCTTTGTGTGCTCAGCCCAGCCTCAGGAGCCACCTTCCCGCATGGGGCTGCAACCTGCCTGCTTTGTCTTGCATCATCCCTGCTCCCAGCCTCCCTCCTTTGTCCTGCCTGCTTGTTTTGCCACCTCATCACCCCAGCTGCCTGACGCTCACCAGCTGCACCAAGTGGGATGCCACCTTGCTCCTTTGAAGGTGGGGGAGCCGGACCCCCTCTCCCATGGATCCTTGTCATGCATATTCCAGCCCCACTGTAACGCTACAGTTCAAGTCACCTCCTGGTTGTGATCCCCTCCCCATGTCCAGGATAGTCCTCAAATCCCATTCATGGCAGGACTCAAAAGATGGGAAGAGCCCAGCAAGAATGGCTCTACAGTTGCCGCCCTCAGTGGCACCCACTGCATCTCCTAGGCAAAAGGGACCCCAGCCTCGAGCCTTTGTTATAAGGCTCCATCCTGAGAGAAATGCAGGGGGGAGGATAGAAAGAGTACAGCCAGCATGAAACCTCCAACTCCAGCTGCCAGTATCACTAGGTTACTGGGTCAGTGTCCTGGCATGGGCACTTCTCTAAGCTTGGCACAATCCAGCCCTGTCCCTGCACAGGCACTGCAGCACCTGCACAATGGGGATGCTGTCACCTACCCTGCAGCTCCTCCACCCTTTCAAACAGCATCCTGGCCCAGATTGTCAGCCTTTCAAATGGAGCAAGGCAGAAAATCCCCACTGAGAAGGAAGACAGGCAGACAGTGCTGGGAGGTGTCCTGGCGCACACACATGCATGGGCACACAGATGTGCATTCACAGGGACACATGCACGGGCACACAGACGTGTGCACACACAAACACATTCATAGGCACACAGCAGCAGCAGGCATAGCCCCACACCCATCCTCTCTCTCTGCATCACTGATGCTGCACCCAGCATCTTTTGTGCTCTTGCTGTGCTTAGAGGGGCAGGAACCAGTCAGGGCTGTGCCCACCACAAATCCTCCTGCGAGTGCTAAGAGCCCCCCTTGCAGACCACGAGCAGCACCCCAACCTGCCCCATGCCATCAGAGGTGCGGACAGGAGGACACAGCCTGCCCTGCTCTCCCCATGGGGCACTCGTAGCCCCACGGCGGAGGCAAGGCAGGCGCGGCCACCTGGGGGTGGGTGTGACCGCGTGGGGCCGGGAATCGCCGCCACTGCTCTCGCCCGACCCCACTCAGAACGCTGCTCGGGACCGAAGGGGCGCCGAGGGCCGGGCCGGGGTCACGAGTGTCCGGAAGTCGGGGACTGGGCCGGTGCAGGATGAGGAGACACAGAGGAAGCCGCACGCCGGGCCCCAGCCCCACGCGAGACGCGGCTGCGGCCGTGACAGCCGGACAGGGACCCTCTCGCCTTCCCCGTTGGCTTTGGCAAGGCTCGGACCCCCACTTCCTCCGAGGGCTGCCTTCTCCTGCCGGGGAGAAGCGAAGCGCCGCGGTGCGCAGCCTGGCACGACGCTAACAAAGAGCCTGCGGTCCCACCGTGCCCCGTGGGCTCTGCGGACACTGCGGGTGTGTCTCGCCAGCCTGGCGCCCCTGGAGCTCCCGCAGCGGCTCCCCACCTCCCCAAGCCCCGCATGCGTTGGACGCCACCGGCAGCTCCGTGACTGCGGTGCGCGGTCTGGCAGGCGCATTGTTCCCAGCCCGGAGTTAGCACAAAGGACACCGAGATGCCGCATCGCTCCCTGCCACCTAGCCGAGGGGGCGCGGGGTGAGATGGGGGTGGGCAGGCAGGGACCCCCACACAATCCCTCGGCATCTTGCCTGACAACACCGGGCGGGGAGGTAAACCCACCCGCGACGCAGCCCTGGGA
>VWYK01093875.1:30438-81074 GCA_013399775.1 Semnornis frantzii
GCCCCAGGTGCCGGGGGCGGGGCGGGCGCGGCCCCGCGGCTGCACTGCCGGGGCGCGGGCGCACAGCCACGCACACGGGGACGCGCACGGCTGTCGTATGCCCTTAGCATTCCCATAGCCATTGGTCCCTGCTGCCTCTCCTGGGGCCAGCGGCCCCAGCTCCCACCTGCCCGCGGCCGTACCGAGGCTGTTTCGGGTTGTATCGGGACTGTTTCGGGCTTCGCGCCCCGGGGACAGCGGGCAAGCAGCCCGGGATCCTCCAAGGTGGGTGCTGCCCGTCCCCGCGAGGGAGCAGGGCCCCTTAACCCCGGCAGGTCCTGGTATACAAACACCCCAGGGGGCTGGGGGAACCCGCTGAGGCCATCAGGCTGCCAGCCCCTTGCATCCCGGTGTAGCTCTGCTCCAGTTATGACACCCTTACCAGACTCTTGTTCCCGCTGCCCTCTCCTGCCCTTACCTGTACCTGGGCCACTGCCCATCACTCTGCTCCTCTGTCCCCAGCTGCACATGGGAGAGGTTCTCAGCCAGCCCTGGCGCCTTGGGTGCTGCTCTGTGGGGACACTGGAGCTCTCCCTGTTCCTGCACATGAAGAGGCATCGTGCCCCTATGGCAGCCCAGCCCAGCCATTGCTGGCAGGCTGCCCCACAGCTGTCCCTCAGCTCCCTGCTAGCAGGCAAGCACAACAGCATCACGCTGAGGGGCTGATAAAGATGGCAGTGCCAGGAGCTGGGCAGCCTGCAAGAGGCCACTGCGCAGATGAGGGTGCAGCCACCGATGAGGTCATTTTACACTTGGCACTCAGGACACACTTCCTTGCAAAGTCATGAACAGGCTCACGTGGGGGAAGGTCCTCAGACCAAACCCTCCAGCCCCAGAGAGCCCATAAAGAATGTTCCAGCCTGCTCTGGAGTGTGGTGGCTTGATTTGGGACGACTTGACCAAGGCTGGGAGCCTGCAGGTTCCTGCCCCTGCAAGCAATGATGCCTTCAGGTCCTCCTGAAGGTGAGGTCATTCAGGGGTGAATGGCCATTCCCAGGGCTTTCCTTTCATTGTGGTTGGCAGCACCCAAACACCTCATGTTTATATCTCTGAGCTCTGCAGTATCTGGGGCTGGCAGCATTGAGGAGCAGAAGCCAGCGCAGGGCAGTGGTGAGTGGTTTGGGTGCTCCTGCCAGAGCCACTAGGACATGGGAGCTGCTGATTCTTTGGGATGCTCAACACCATGGAGACCCCATCCCAAGAGGACAGAGGTTGAGGCACATGAGGACAATGCCCAGGTGCCAACACAGCTTTCCAGCATACCCAGCCTGTACTGTGTGGCTGTAGGGGCCAAGCAGCATGCCCACAAGGCAACAGGCTCTGTTCTATGAGCTGCTCTCAGGTGTCCGGAAAGGAGAATGTCCAGGATCCATTAGGGAGCAAGATTTGGGACAGGCAAGTGCCAAGAAGCTCCAGGAGTCCTGTGGTGGCTTCCCTGTCAGTTGCCTTCACACTGGCTGATGACAGACAGATGTGCTGCCCTGTGCTGGCAGAGCCCCTGGCTCAGCAGGAAAAAAGCATCTCCCAGACTGAAGCAGGTGAGACCTACAGGGGAGCCTCAGCTCTGCAGGTCCATGTTGATGTCTGGGTGAACAGCATCAGAGTGTGAGGGGAAACTGAGGCATGCTGAGGTTTACTTTGAGGAGCCCAGGTTGTGCCATTCAGGATGTGCCAGCACTGGTAGCTGACAGGTGATGAAGTCAGAGCTGTGCCCAGCATGGGGCACAGCACCTGTCCTCTGCTCAAGGCTCAGGATGCCTTCACCCCAATAGCATTATCCTTTCACCCTGCCCACTTGTGCTCCTCCTGAGGTTCCCTCTGTACCCTGGGGGAGCTGCCTTGGCATCTGCTGGGATGAATAAGTTCCTCATGCTGGTACGGGATCATTGGCATGAGCGGAGGATAGCCTGTCTGTGGTGCTGGTCTCTTACTCTGTCACTGGGGGCTGTGTCTCCAAGTACCCTTGGGACTTCCCACCCTGAGCTGCTGTTTTGGCTGGAGCTGGACCCTTCCTCTCCAAAGCTCCAGGCAGAGAGGGTCAGGGAAGTGTTGCTGACCCTACTGTATTAGAACCAGGGTAGGCAGCAGGGACAGGGGGGGATCATCTCCCTGTGCTCAGCACTGGGGAGGCCCCACCTTGAGTGCTGTGTTCAGCTCTCAGCCTCTCCCTCCAGGAAGAACACTGAGGGGCTGGAGCCTGTCCAGAGCAGGGCAGTGAGGGAGGAGAAGGGCCTGGAGCAGCAGAGCTATGAGGAGGGGCTGAGGGAGCTGGAGGCCATGAGGGTGGAGAAGAGGAGGCTGCGGGCAGAGCTCATTGCTCTCTGCAGCTCCCTGCAGGGAGGTTGGAGCAAGGAGGGGGCAGCCTCTGCTCCTTGGTGGCAAGGGACAGGAGCAGAGGAAATTGTTCCAAGCTGCCCCAGGGGAAGCTCAGACTGGAGCTCAGGAAATATTTCTGCACTGGAAGGGTTCTCAAACCTTGTCACAGGCTGCCCAGGGCAGTGCTGCAGTCCCCATCCCTGGGGGTGTTCAAGCAGCTGTGGAGCTGGAGCTTAGGGATATGGTTTAGTGCTGAGCCTGCAGTGCTGGATTGAAGGCTGGGCTGGATGAGCTTGGAGGCCTCTTCCAACTGGATTTATTCTGGGATTCTAGGATTCTATCTCCCTGCTCCCATCCTTATGCTAGCTGTGTCACAAGCCATATTTGTCCCTCAATTAAGCTAGAAATTAACCCAATAAAGACACTTCAGATGCTATTTTGGGGCTAATCAGCCCCTGTACAGCCCCACACCCCAGCAGAGGGTGCAGAGGCACTGCCCCACTGCAGTATATCCCCACCATAATGCCACCCTTTGTGTTTGGAGTCCCTGCTGAGCACCCACCTGCCTTGCAAAGCGGCTAGTTCGGTTTCACATCACACTAAGGGGACCAGGAAACCATCACCATTCACCTTGCATGAAGCATATCCTTGGCATCCCCCTGGCACAGCCTTATTGTCAAGCACCCTGTCGACCAGGAGTCGAGGGACTTGTGTCTGTGTTTCTCTGCGTGTGAGCCTGTGTCTGTCTGTGTCTGTGTGACTGTGTGTCTCTGTATGTCTGTGTCTCTGTGCATGTCTGTCTGTGCATGTGTCTGTGTGTGTGTGTGTGTGTGTGTGTGTCTGTGCCCTGTCTCAGTGAAGCAAGAGCAAGGGATGCAGCTACTGCCCACACTGCCATCCCCCATCGCCTGCATCCCCTCGGGCCAAAGCTGTCTGCTGCTCAGGAGAGGCTGACCAGGCTCAGGCTGCAGCTGGAGCTCAGCAGCAGCCATTGCCAGCATTAACAAACCAAGCCATGCTGGAGAGCAGAGCAGCTCTATTGATTCAGCTCCTCCCCTGGGACTCATCACTTTGCTGTCTTTTAATTTAGATTAGGTAAGGAGAAGCCCTGCAGGGCCCAGCTGAGTGTATTGGAGGAAGATCCAAGCAGAGAGATGGCCTGGGGAGATAGGGCTGCCCCAGCTCCCCTTTGGCACCCAGAACCTGCCTGGGACACTGAACTCTGTAAAGTGGAGCTCCGCAGTGGGCCTGTTTCAGGAGAGGAAACCACTTGATGCCAGGCAGCACTGGGCAGCACTGCCACGGGCATGCAGCATGTGCTGTGCTGTCTGCCCTCTCCTGGTTGTAGCATCTCTGGCTTGCTCGCAGAGCAAAGATGTCTGTGGGCTGGATGAGACTCTCCTGCAGGCTGCAGGGTGAGTGGTACCCCTGAGAATGGAGGTACCTGAGGTTACAGAAATCACACTGCAGTGCCCAGGTCTCCACTGGCAGTCAGCTTGTGTCTGCCCACTGCCCCAGCCCAAAGCCACTTGTCTTCCCCATGTGACAGTCTTGTTTGCAAGCATGAGGAACAGGCTCTAGCAGATGCTAGATTCCCAGGAGATTCCCAGAACTTGGCACCTCGTAACACTGGGTCAAGGCATGAGCACACAGGAGCAGGGATAGGGCTCCCTTGGTGTGGGGACTGGAAGCTGCCACTGCCTGCTCTGGTTAAATGTGGTCTCACTTTCACAGTCCCCTCCTCAGCTTAAGCTCCACAGCAAGCAGCCATGGGCACAGACTGTGCAGGCAAGTTGGCTGAGGAAGGAGGGCACAGGGGGATCCATGGGGTCACACAGCTTTAATCACCTGTCCAGCTCTTGCAAGCCTCTGCTGGCACAGCACTGTCCTGTCCTGCAACTAGACACCTGGAGACCAACCCAAAAATACTCCTTTCGCTGGACAGAGGCCACCACGACCTCAGCAGAAAGGGGGAGCAGTGTAGCATTGCTGCTGAAGGGACAGTGCCCACTGGGCTGCATCAGCAGGAAGCTCACAGGTAAGTGGCAGTGGTGGTCTTCTAGCAGGAAGCTGCACTGAGCTGTGGAGAGCTGCCTGGCAATGCAGATGTGTCCTAGAGAGCAGATCCAGTTTTTGTATCCTGCAGTGCTTCTCTTCCCTTCAGAAGCTCTAGGGCTGCTTTCTCCATCTCATCCATTTCCAGCTGGCTGCTGGCTGACATCTCCTCCATGGTCATCATGAGGAAGGTTGGGTCGTGAGCCAGGCCCACGAGGCCCCCGGAGATCAGAGCCTGCAGCAGAGAGGAAGTCACAGCCCAGGCCCTGCCCAGCCTGAAGAGCTGTCCCTAGCTGCGGGCAGCCTTCCCCTGCTCAGCACACACCTGCCACTCACTCTTGTAGCTAAACTTTGTCCTTCAGCCTCACAGCTTACATATGGCATCTTTGCCTTTCCCTTTCACTCTCTGGCAGCCCTGCCTTTCCCTCTGCTGGGCTGTGGCTCTGCTTTACCTCTTGAATGAGGAAGCTCATGGTCAGGGTGGAGGATGTGCTTGGGTTGCCACTTTCACCTCGTTGGTGCCCTGAGCTGGATGCTGTTCCCATCCCAGTGCCATCCTCTCCAGGCAGCTAGGCAAGAGGAGCAAAGGGTTGGGCTCATGGAAGATCTCTCTCATGTCAGTGCGAGGGCTGCAGGTTCTCTCCTGGGTCCAGGGCACCACCCACAATAGGACAAGCAGGACCACATGGGGAGAGAGCTGGGAACTAGCCCTTATCTCTTGCCCTGACCCTTGCCAGGTGATAAGGCAGTGTGGCAAGCCAAGGGCAGTCAAGGGATCCCTTCTTTCTGCCCTGTCTCTGAAGACAGCAGGGAGCCAGAGGCGCTGCTTCAAGCTGTCCCATGCCTGCTGCAGCAGCAAAGCCAGGGCTGCTTTCTGAGTTGATCAAACAGCAGAGCTCCAGCAAAGCTGTGTGCTGGGGAGTCTTGAAGCCTGCTTCTCCTCAGCATGGCTGTGACAACCCTTCCCAGGAGGGCAGAGACATTCACCTGCGGCCCCTGCACTGCTACCTGTGGACACACATTGTCTCCTTTACCTGCTGTGGGAGCAGCTGCAGCCCTGATGTGGCGTCACCCCCAGCCCCTCGCCTCCTGCCTGGCCTCTGCTGCAGCCTGTCCATGGCTAACAGATGGTTGTGCTCTGGGAGAGGGAAAGGTGGGAACATCAGATGGGCACAAGTGCAAAGACCACCCAGAGCTGGAAATGGGTTAATTAATCTGTGAGAAGCAAAGGGTTCTTCAGGACTAACTGAAGTCCCAGCACCTGCCCACTGGCCCATGCTGGCTTCTCACTGTTCATGGAAATGAGCAGGGTCTGGTGGCCCTGCTGCCCAGGGCTGGCCAATCCTCCCCCAGCCCAAGGCTCCATGCTCTATCACCCCAGAGGATGGAAAGTGGGAAGAGGGTCTCCTGGAGCTCCCCAGACAGGTCCTGTTGTGTTCAGGGCTCTCAGCTAACCTCCAAGTTGTTGGAATCTGTGTCTCCTTCTCCTGCCTGCCCCAATATCAGCCCCTTGACCCTACCTTAGTCTTTAGGCTGGTCCAGATCCCTCAGAAGAGGAATGATGCTGAGACTCACCCTGTGCTGGATGCCTGTGTGCTGCTGGCACCGTCTTCCTCAGCACTTCATCTTCGTACTCCATCCTGGCAAGGGCAGGCAAGCTGGGTCAGCCCAAGCAGGGACCACACTCCAAGACCAGCTCCACCCAGGGGTGCAGCCCTCCTCACCTTCTCTACCCTGGGGAATGCAGCTGAAGGGGGGTGCTGACCAGGAGGGGCATCTGGGATGGATGAACAGGGTGGAGACCTCAAGTAGGATTAAGTAGACCCTCTTACACTGGGAACCCTTGTCCCTTGTCTGTGGTACTGGACAGGTGCTGGTGGCCCCTATGTGGGCCTTGAAACTCAGAGATTGGCAGGGAGGGGTCATTCCTGCAATCCTTGGAGCCCTCTGTCCACCTTGATCCCCACAGCACCAAGCTGAAGGAGTGATGGGAAGGATAAGTAAGGTGGAAGGGGAGTCCCATGCGCTGCTGTGCAGAGCCACACAGTAGCCCTGGAGCTTCCCTGCATGTTCTGGGGACATCTCTGTGTCTGGGTTTCAGTGAGGGGTGTTTGTCCTCCCTGTCCCCTGGCCTGGGCCCTGGTCATACCCCAGGGATTGAATTTCTGCAGAAAGCTCTTGCGTGCATGGAACCATTTCCACAGGCAGCACTTGACCCTTCCCTGGTTCTGCAGGGACCTCCCTGCTGCAGCTCAGCCTCTCCTGCAGATCTTACACAACCATGAAGAGTCCCTGGGCAAGACTGAGGTGCAGCCAGCCCCCAGCACAGACCTGCTGGGAGTTGCCAAACACAGCCCAGCTCTGCCTTGCCCTGCCAGCCCACATGAGGCTGCTCAGCTCTTACCAGCCTCTGCTGTTGGCATTGTTGACATTGGTGTTGCCTTCCTGGGGGAAGTCATCAAGGAAGACAGGGGAGTCGAAGTCCTCACTGCCCACCTCTGTGAACTGCAGGGGCCTCTGGCTGGCCATTTGGGGCTGCAAGGGGCTGCTGGGCTCCAGGAAGCTGTCCACCTGGCCAAACAAGCCTCCTGTCCTCTGCAACCAAGAGGGAGGGCATCAGGGCAGGCCTGGGGCTCTGGGCTGCCCTGGGACTGTTCCCACAGGAGAGATGTGGCAGTGCCCATGGGAAGAAGGCTCCCTCTGCTCAGGCCTGGCAGGCTGCATGGCTTCAAAAGCCTCACTCTCCAGATGGGGAAACTGAGGCAATGAGGAGCGGTGATGGTCATGCAGCAGCACTGGGATGGCAGTCAGCCCTGTGACCTCTGTGGGACTGCCTGGGCCAGTGGCATCTCTGGACGCAGCAGAAGGTGCAGCCCACAGCTGCCCAGGCTGGCTCAAAGGCTCCCAGGGAGTGGGATGTGACACTGCTCCTGCTCTGGTGATGATGACTTGCCTTAGCCTGGCAGAAGGGGTGAATGGAGCTCTCCCTAAGCACACCCTTACCAGGCTCCATTACAGAGAACAGATTCCCCAGGATGACTCAGCTGGGATGTCCTCAGGGAGAGGGCAGAAGTTCTGATCCACCCTTCTGGTTCCCATCATTCTCCACTGTGAACTGCCCTCCAGCTGCTGGGCCAGGGTGACCCACCACCACCACATCACAATGTAGGGACCACCACCACCCAGGGTGTCTTGAGGGTTGCACTCACTCTGTATATCCCTTCCTCCATGGCTGCCTCCACCATTGCTCTTTCCAGCTCTTCCTCAGCAGTCAGGTCCCCAGAAATTGCTCGATGGATCTCAGGAACAGCTTCTTCTTCAATGCTCCTCAGCCCAGCCTGGTGGAGACAAGCAGGCATGGCTGATGGAGCCTGGCCACACCACCTCTCTGGTTCTGAGGAGGAAAAGTGCTGAAGCCTGCCAGGCTGCTAGGCCATGCTGCTTTGCAGGGCTCCTGCCAGGGAACAAGCCATGGGTCATCTGCTGTCGTCTGCCTCTGTGCTTGCTGACAGCTTCTGGCTTCTGCTCCACCAAGGAGATGCTAAAGGCAGCCTAAGGAAGGGTCAGACTGGTGATGCCCAGAGGGTAACTGTGCCTTGTCTCAGATATGGGCATATCCAGTCTGGGGCCTGGCTCTTTCCCTTGCCTTGCACCTTTGGTGTCTGGTTCTTCATGTCTACAAGTGATTTCCTCTCTGTAAGGCCAGGACAGGCTGAGGCAACTGCTCTGGCAAGGTACATAAATTATCTTCCATCCCACCCTGATAGCATCCTTCAGGGCTGCTGTGCAGGTCCTCCTGCTGCAGTGGTCCTGCTGAAGATCAGCCACATAAACCCCTCTCCACCTGCTGCTGCCCCAGGCAGTGAGAGATGATGCAGAGGGCAGCAGGCACACAGAACTGCCCACAACATCATTAAGGTGAGGAAAGGGCAAAGGCCCTGGGAATGGAGGAGGGTACTCAGATAGGGGCCTGGGTGAGCAGCCTTTGGCCCAGACACTGAGCTGTGATGTGGGTTTCCAGGTCTTAAAACTGCTTGGTGAGGCATCAGACTTTGCTGAGCCCTCTCTGCATACAAAGTCAGCAAGGCAGAGGGCCAAAAATGTCCTTTCTCTTCAGACATATGCACGCTGGGGTGCATCTTCAGCAGCAGAGGCCAGTTCAGCCCTGGTTCATTTGAGGTGGATCCATTTCAAGAGCTCTTTCCCTGTCCCTGCAGCTCAGGTTCTGACACTGCTGAGCTGGGGATAGCCTCTTTCTTGACCTGCAGAGCTCCTTACCATATGCTGCCTGCCCCTGGCAAGGGTGACCCTTCCAACACCACCCATACGCTACCAACCTGGATCTCCACAGGGTTCTTCTTGGGCCTGTACCCATAATACTCCTCCTGGCGCTTCATGAACTTCCTGAAGTGCTCTTGGATGAGGAAAGTTGCATAGAATTTCCCCACCGTCACCTCATCATCTGGAGGAGAGGAAACCAACATGCCCACACCACCCCTCACAAGGGCCTGAGGTGCCAGAGTGGCTGAGCCCTCTCTGGGCAGCAGCAGCAGCAGACAGACCTCTGATGGGAGGGATGACCTGATCCAAGAGCTTCATACTCGTTCTCTTCCAGATCTTTTTGATAACAGCTCTGAGCTCCTCATTGGCCTGCTCGAAGTTACCTGTGAGAAAGGGGAGGACCGAGCAGTTCACTCCCACAGAAACATGACCACGAGTGAAGATATGAAGACCTGGCCAGAATCCTCTAGGGAGGGGCAGCTCCTCTCCAGCCTCCCCTGACACCAAAAGTGAGGCCAACAACAGAGTGGGTGGAGTGTTTATGCCACCACCTCCACTGGTGATCAATACCATATCTGGGCCTCCCCTTTGGCGCTCTCACAAAGCTCTCCCATTCCTGCACACCTGCAGTGCCACTGTCCCCAGGCAGTCTCTGAGATCTCCTGTGCTCCACCCAGGACTGCTTGCACTGAGGCCGCGTTCCCTACCCCAGATGGAGAGAAGGTATCCATGCCATACTGCTGGAAGATGCCAGCCCCAGAGGCCTGCCAGTGTCCAGCCTCACCTCTTGCTAGAGCTGCCTGCCCCAGTTCAGCCCTAGAGCTGCTTGTGTGATGCTGCCTAATCCACGGGCACGGGAACAAGCTGGTGTGGCATCTTCCCAAAGCAGGGCTTGGCAAGGAAGTGAGTGAAAGCAGCTCCTCCCCAGCACAGGTAAATTCAGAGGATCCATTCTGCTCCATTTCAGTCTGATGTCATAAATCCAGACCAGAGCAGGCAGTGCTGGGGTGAGTGAACTCAGACTGCACACAACAGCATGGAATGGAGGGTGGAGGCTGTGCATTGTGGCAGGGATAGGACCTGGGTCAGAACCACTCCTGAGCTGTTACACAGCTGGAGTGGTGTTGGTTTGCTGTCCAGGGCTGCAGCACTTAGGTGTGCCACTCACAATGTCCTCCTGACCTGCCCAAGCAGCCCCATGCCCTGGGGCATTGCTCCGATGAGGTAATTAACAGCATGGAGCCATGGGCTGTACCAGAGGGCTTAGCCCCACAGGCAAGGGTGCTGAGGTGCCCAGACAGAGCAGGGGATGGCTGATAAGCAGCAGCCTGCAGCACCAGCAGAGACTCTCCCCACCAGGCCTGCAGCACTCACCCTCTGTCTTGATCTTGAGGGCTGTCCGCACCAGCGCGAAGAGGGTGGCGTTGAAGGTGACTGTGCCGTCGCTGTTCAGGGGCATGTTCATGCACACCAGGCGCTGCCAGCAGACCAGAGCTCGTCACCCCAGCAGGCACAGCAACCTGGCAGCTCTGCACAAACACACGGCCTGTCCCTGCTGGGGATAGCCTCTGCTTGGAGCACTGAGCTGTTGCCCAAGGAGCCCTCTCAGCCCTACCCACTCCATGTAGCCCCACGGGGCTCTGCACCACTGCTTGGCAGCACATGGCACGGGAACAGTGGCATCACTTATCCTAAGGAGCCAGATGAAGTAGACCAAGCTGCAGAGACAGCCAGGTCTGATGTGTGGAAATAACCCAACAGCTGGGGCACTGGTGCCACGGGAGAGAATCACAGTATCATAGAATGAGGTAGGCTGGAACAGACCTTGAAGATCATGAAGTCCAACCATAAACTTGCCAAGTCCACCACTCCGCCATGCCCCTCAGCACCGTATCTACATCTCTGTTAAATTCTTGCTCCACCACTGTGCTGGGCAGCCTGTTCCAACAACCGTTTCATGGAAGATGTGTTTCCTGATGTCCAGCCTAAAGCCAGCTCCAGCACTCCTTGAGGATGTTTCCTCTCATCCTTGTTAATGCCACTTGTTACTCGTCAAAAGAGACTGAGTCCCACTTTGCTCCACCCTCCTTTCAGGGAGTTGTAGAGAGCCAGAAGGTCTCTCCTCAGCCTCCTCTTCTCCAGACTACCCAGCCAGCCCACAAGAGACACGACACTGCTCCTGGGGTGCTGTGCTGCGACTGATCTGGGGATCAAACCTCCTGACTTTGTCCAGGACCCAGGAAGGTTCACACCAGTGCCAGAGTCCCTGACCATGTGGTCTGCCTGTGAGCCTTGCAGGGGCTTGGCCTTATGCAGACAGAACTGCACTGGGAGGCTGTGCTGCTGCCCTCGGGGACACTGCCTGCAGCTCCAGCGGCACTGTCAGGCCTTGGCAACAAACTGCCACAGCCCAACTGGCATGGCCACCTACTCCAGCCCAGCACTGCCTTCCTGCACCACGTGCTGAGCAACCCAGCATGGCTTGGGAGTCCCTCTGTGCTGAGGGCTCTGGGTTGGTCAGAGATCAGCCCATTGGAGCCATCCCCCTCAGTGCAGGGGTGAGCACAGGCAAGTCCTCATCTTCAGAAGCCTGAGGCGCATCAGCTCTATGCAGCTGAACTCCCCTCTCCTTGTCCCCAGAATGCTTCCCTCTGTTAGACACCAAAGGTTTATAAATCTTGATACTTGGAAGCTGGCTGGATTGTCACCATCAGTGTCCCTGGGGAGGATGCAGAGGGAGCTTGAGGAGGGTGCCCCTGTGCCCACAGCCTGCCAACCCTTTAGCTCTTACCTTACAAGCTACACGGTGTGGGCAGAATTTCCCGAAGCCCAGGGGAGGCTGAATGCGTCTCAGCAGGGTCACCACATCTAAGTGCTTGATTCTGCCCCTGAAAAGCCAACAAACTGCATCAGCAAGGTGGTAGCAGACATGAGGGACAGTCATTGGGGCAGGGTGGGCTCATCCCTGTGACCTGCCCTGTGCTGCTGTGGTGGACAAGCCCCTACACTGCCCTCCCTCACTCTTGGGAACAGCAGCTGCTCCCCCATGCACAGCAGGTAGGGCTGAGCAGTGGCATGGGCTAAGAGCTGGCAGCATCATCAGGGCTGGATGAAGGGGGAATGGACTTCATGTCCCCACACATCCTGATGGCTTGGATCAGCCCTGGAATATGCTGCCAAGTCCACATCTATCTTGATCTAACTTTTAGGCAGTACCACAGCTCACCCTGCTGTGTGTCTCCAGGGCAGCCCACCCCAGCCTGTGCATGGACAATCCACTCTGTCCCAGCCTGTCACTTACTTGGCCTCAGGATCATACTCAGCCCAGATCCGTTTAAACTCATCCAGGTGATGGGGCCCAAGGATGGACCAGTCACGTGTCAGGTAGTCAAAGTTGTCCATGATGACAGCCACAAAGAGGTTAATGATCTGAGGGCAGAGGAGTGGGTCTGAAGGATCCAAGCCCCCAGCCGCAAAGAGGAACAGCAACGGCCCTTGCAGCTGGCAGCGCAGAGCAGGCCAGTGCTGCCCATGACCATAGGGAAATGCAGGCAGCAGGCTGGGGAGAAGGGGCTTAGGGTCCCCAGCAGCCAGGGGATGCTGTGGATTATTCCCCATAGGGAGGGACCTCCCACCAGAGACTATGTGAGAGGCTGCAACATCCACAGGTGTCTCTTCCCTTTCCACCTTTGCAAGAGCCAACCCAGAGACACCTGGAAGCAGCACAGGGAAGCTGTGGGAAGCTAATGGGGTACCCCAGGCCTTCATGGTTGGGAAGATGTGATGTGGGACCATAATGCTGTGAGCTCAGCCCCATAAGATACAATGGTAACTCAGCCCCAGGGGCTGCCCAGGGCCAGAACAGGGTTACCAAGGGCAGCCTTACCAGGAAGGCACAGAGCATGTAGAAGCTGATGAAGTAGAAGTAGGCAAAGCCTGTGCCACAGGTGTACTCCTCACCCTCGGCAAAGTCAGACTCGGGATCACAGAGTTTGCCATAGCTGCAGCCCAGCAGGATCTCCTGCCAGGCCTCACCAGTTGCACACCTGGGGACAAAGGATGCTGCTGGCTCCTGCATGTCCTGGCCATGAGCTGGGTATGCAGGAGGGCTGTTGCCAGCCCCTTGCAGAGGGAATTGGGAAAGGCGTGGACGAGGACTTGCTGTGCTGTTGTGGGGAGCCTGCCATTGAAAACTCCAAAGTGAAAGGTTTGGAGTCAAGAAGAACCTTGGACTGAGCTCCTGCTGCCCCTTGAGCTTCCTCACAATTCATAAATTAATATCTAGTCTGAGAAGAAAGCATTCAGAAGACAACCCCCACAGTGTCCTTCCTTCCTGTAGCTCAGCCCCAGCAGGCACTCTGGTGCCACTCCCGAGTAGCTTTCCCTGCTGCAGGAGATTCTTTTGTAGGGCCAGAAGATCAGCTGCAGAAATGCTGGTGGCCCCCACCCCAGCCTGTGGGCTCCTTCTCTAACCCTGCGCACAGCTCCTTTCTGAAGCTGCTTGCCAAGGCAAGACTGACCTGAAGAGCACCAGCACAGCCTGTGGGAAGGTTTGGAAGTTGTTGTTGCGGTTGATCTGGGTCCCATCCACCATGGCAATCTTCCCAAACATCTGCAAAACACAGACATGGCCCCAGGACTCTTCTGAGGGCACCAACTGCCTCCAGAGCATCCCTGTCCCTGAACTACTCTTCCTCTTGTTGACTTGGCCTTGGGTGTCCCCAAAAGAGACTGAGACGTGGCTGCTCTGGGACTCATACGTTCCTTGGACATTCCTACTTCTGCTGCACTTCACTGGGCCAAGGAAGCAGCACTGGTGGCTGTGTCTAGATTGTGTCCTTGTCTCTCCAGGTGCTTTTTGCTGCAATGCCTTTGGCTGTCCTAGCTGCAGCCTGAGGACGGGAGGAGGCTGCTGGAGCCATAAGCACCCAGCATGAAACAGTCCCATCATGTGCAAAGCCCCAGGGAGCACCTGGCAGTGGACCCCACTTCCTCTCTGTCCTATCTCCTCAGATGCTGCCAGGCTCAGGGCAACTGCTCAAGACCGAATTCCACCCCTGTGCCTCTCACCTGCATCCCAATCACAGCATAGATGAAAAAAAGCATCACAATCAGCAGGGCCACGTAGGGCAATGCCTGTGAAAGAAGGAACACAGCTCATGAGACATCAGCTTGGCATCAAGGCAAGTCAGGAATGGGAGGTTGGGTCTGGAGCTCATGCATGAGGCCAACATTCAGGCCTCTACATGGGGAGGGGGCAGCTTACTGCCTGTTCCTCTGGCCACCCTCCCACTGCCCGGTTCTCACACACAAGGGGCTTATGCCAGCCCTCAAAGCAGAACTGGGTCTCTGCAACTGTGACAAAGGCTGAGCACAACCCAGGGATGTTGAGGGGTGAAGGAGTTGCCCAGGCCCAGGGGCTGTGTGCTGAGATGCTTCAGCATGCCCTTGAGCTACCCACTTGGTGCTGGCAGCAGGACTGATGACTTGGGCAGGCTCTGTCTGTTCAGCTCAGCTTTGACACTTGGTGCCAGCCAGGGAGACTCCCCTATCTCCTCACCCACAGAGGCAGTGACCTCCTGCACAGCACAGTGCCATGGTCAGGCCAAGGCCAGCAGTTCACCAGCACTGGAGCTTTCCTGCCCTTCCTGGCCTGCTCACCTAGCCAGCCTCAGCAGCAGAGCTCTCTGCCTGACCAGGCAGGTGAGATGGTACACTGCTCCTCACCTACCTGGAAGGACTTGATGAAGGTCCACAGGAGGGTCCTGACACCCTCCCCGCGGCTCAGCAGCTTCACCAGCCGCATGACCCGGAAGAGGCGGAAAAAGGTGATGGAGACGCGGGAGTTGTCATCCGAGTCCTGCGGGCACAGCACACTTGGAGGTCAGCAGGTGCTGGTGCCTCCAGCCTGGCAAGGGGTGCTCAGGTTCGGGGAGGCATCAGGGATGGGCACAAGGGTGATGGCGTTCTTCCCTTCCAGGTACCAGTCCCCACAGCCCTTGTCTGCACAGAGGGCATGTACTGACACTTCCCAAGGAGTTCTCCCCAGCCCCACATCTGCCCCCAAGCTGCTCAAGGTGTGAGAGGAGTCCCTTTGCTCCGAGGCTGGGGCAAAGCATGCAGGGACGCAGGCTGAGGCAGCTGTGCTCTTCAGCACAGATGGGATGGGGTCACTCGAGGACAGGCTCAGGTCTACCCAGGCTCATGGCAGCAGGCAACATATGGGACGTTCCCACCTCAGGGCCCATTTGTAAGGTGAGATGTAGGCCAGGTGCCAGGTGCAGGAAGGGTTACTGAGAATATTTAAGCACAGAAATACTTTGAGAACATCCTGGAAGGGCTTTCACAACCAAACAAGGGACAGAAGTGAGGAGGACCTCAGGGCAGTGGGCCCCAGTGCCACCCCTATCCACAGTGAAGTCTGGACTCCTGGGGAAGCTGCAGGTCCCTCCTTGGAAGGGTGAGCACCCATGGCTCAGGTCTGGGGACTGCTGGCTCCTGGGCAGAATGAGCAGACAGGAGATGAGCCACCAGGCACAGCTCAAGGGCTCGAGGTTTTTTCTGGGACATTGGCAGCTGGAGACTCAGTTACCTGTTCATCCTGATCCCATCACAGCTTGGGATAGCTTTCCCACTGTGCCCTCAGCCTCCCAAAACTTTGCTGCTGCCACTGAACCCCCCTCACCCCCATCACACAGCTGACCTGCTCCCAGCTCCCTGAGGGCACCAAAACCCATCTCTGCACACCTCTCCCAGCAGCTGCAGCTCCCCCCAGTCAGGCATCCCTGAGCCCTCAGGGCTGTACTGGCAAACACCATCTCCACTCCCCACTTGTTTCTTTTGCCTTTAACTCCTTTAATGCCCAGAACCTGCCCAGTAAGCAGAGTGTTCAGGAACATTTCACCATCTCCAGGGCACCATGTCCCCACCATGGGCTCCTGGGTGGCGCCCAGCAAAGGCCAGCTTGCTCCTTCCCATTTCCAGGGCTCTCATGGCACTCCCATCCCACTGCACCCCCATGTGTCACTGTCACTAGCACAGGGCTTGGCCTGCTCAGCCCCTCAGCAGCCATGGGACACAGCCAGCTCCCTGGGGGAAGGCACAGTCGCTAAGAGCATCAGAGTCACTCTCATGGATGCAAATCCCTTCAGGCCTTAAACAGAAAGGGTGGCAGGCAGAGAACCAAGGCCATGTCCTGCCCTTAACAGCCAGGGACACCTCTGGTAGAGGTTCTCAGATCAGCTTTGGGGGGGTTGAGATGGGGGAGGGCCAGGCCCAGCACATCTCAGGGTGGGAAGGGGCGTCCATGAGAGGAGGTGTCCCACATGAAGTCCCTCTCAGCTACACCCCAGAGAGAGCTTCTGGCTCTGGTGTCTTAATAACGTGCAGGGCACATGCAGGTGCTGGCACAGGCAGGGAGGGCAGAGAGTGGCACACAACAAGCACATGCAGCTGATATTTACAAGGCTGTCACAGCCCCCGCCGAGGCAGTACAGTCCACCATGGGATGCAAGAACTGTCTGTCGAGAGAACAGGAGAGTCAGAGCAGCAGGCAGGGTGCAGAGGGAAGGAGGAGAGGAAGGGAGGGATGAGTGGTGGCAGAAGGCAACACAGACACAGAAGAAAGAGTGAGATGGAAACGGGACAAGAGGAGGAGCAGGGGGGAAGCACAGGGGGAAATCCATTGTCACTTGGACTCATGGAGAAGGCAAAGTGACTTTTGGGGGGCAGAGGCAGCAGAAGGATGGGGAGGGAAACACACTGATCCCGAGGGACTTACCCACTTCTGTGCCCCACTACCTGGCACCAGTTGTGACAGACATGTCTGGGACAGGGCTGCATGGGCCAGGAAATGTGGGCCAAACCTTGTGACAGTTTAATTTCACTGCCTCCCATGGAGAAGAGCAGGGCTGTGGCAGAAACCTTGAGACAAACTGAGCAGTTCAGCCCAGTCCGTGGCTCTTCCACAACAAGCTGGGCTGCTCCCAGCTCAGCCGCTTGGGCAGCGAGACAAAACTCATGCAGGTTTGCTGAGAGTGAGCACTGAGACTGGTAGAGCCCTGTGCCAGTAGGGGACAAACCACTGCCCAGGACCGTTCACCCACTAACTGGCAGTTAGGGGCAGCAAGGGCTGTTCTGCAGGCACACTGGCACACGCAGGGCACACACAGGGCACATGCATGGCACATGTGGAGAGCCCACTCACACACACACAAACCCTGCCATCTGGAGACACTCTCCTCTTCAGAGAGCCTGGGATGCTGTGGGGCAGGAGGATGTCTTCCCAGTGCAGACACCAACCTCTGACCCTCAGAGGGGTAGCCCAGCAGTGCCTGCACAGACCTGGGCTCGTTGTTGGGGCCCCAGCCAGTAGTGGCAGGACGCTGTGGGCAGGCTGGGAAGCTTGAACCCTTGTGAAGGGGCTGAGATTCCAGGGCAGGCAGTACAGGAGCAACACTGCACTTCAGAGTCTGGGGTAGCACTGCCAGAGGAGACCTCACCCCTACTTCTCAGCATTCTCTGGGTTGCAGGGGAACTCAATGACTGGACAGTCAGGGCTATAGTGGCTGCAGAGGGCTCCTGACAGCACAATTCTCCCCATATCCTCACCCTGACAGTTACACACAGACATGAGGGAGGAGAAAGGAGACAGAGTGGAAAGAGAGAGGAGGGAAGTACAGACATTTGCAAACCATCAGGAACAGTTCAGCTGCTGTGAGGTGCACCATGGTGCTGCTTTGTTTTGTGGAGACCACCCTCCAGAAAACTCTGCAGCCCCCAGGGTCTGCCCGAGCTGGCAGGGGAGGGGCTGTGATGCAGTGGCTGAAAACAGCTCTAAGGACGAGAAGTAACAGATCCACCTCACACTGACCTCTCAGCAGGAAGGAGACTTACTGAAACGGGAGGTGAGGTTGTCCCCCTGCCCTCTAATGCTAATAATCCCTTTGCACATCACCAGATGGCTGGGCAAAGCTTGGCAATGCTGAGAGAGATGTGGGCTGGGTGGAGAAGAAAGCACATGGAGGAAGGGTGAGACCAGCCGTGAGGGGCACATTCTCGGAAGGAACGTGGATGGTCACTGGGGCATGAGATGTGCCAGAGTAGGGCTGCCTGGAATGGAGATCCCTGAAGAGCTTGGGGCACTGAGAGGGCAGATCAGCATCCAGATGTTGGGAAGAGGACCAGGGGATCTCAGGCCATATAAGACCATTCTTGAAAACCTGCCTGGCCTTTTGCACAGCTTTGGCTCTGCCAGTGGTGCTGCAGTACACAGAACAGTGTCAGTGTCTGCCAGCTACGCCCAGGACACTGGAGTCCTCCAGGTGCCTGTGATCTGTGCCCCTGGTCATCCCCACAGACCTATGGCCAAGCATGGTGGTACTTTGGCACCTCTGTCAAGTGACCTGGTCTCTTACTCCACAGGGACTGAAAACCTCTGCCCAGTGCAGGGCCTCCAGCACCATCTGAATGTCCTTTCTGACTGACAACAGAATGGGCAAGGAGGCAGCAGGTGGAAATGATGCCCTTCAGGCAATAGGAAACCAGGCCACAGGTGGAGAGCTGGAGAGCCAAGGATGTGTTCCTGGAGGATCTGGTGACAGATGAAAGCTGCATGGAACTGGCATGAAACCTGTCAGCTTGTCAAGGCTGAGAAGCCTGGATGCTAGAGGGTGGCAGCATTCATGAGTAGGGCTGGGTGGGTGCTGTCACAGAGGAGGAAGGTGCCTGGGTTTGCTTATCCCAACTCTGTGAGGCCTGGACCAGATTCCAGAGAAGAAAGTGACCACCATCAAAGGCCCCTGAACACCCTCTCCTCTCTGGCACAGAGAATGGCTGAAGATCACTCTATGAAGGGGTGGCAGTGACAGCAGATCTGCCAGACACAGTCCTGCAGTGCAGTACAGCTGGCAAGCCCTGCTCCTGAGAGAAGACAGCACGCAGAGACATTGAGAAGTTAATCTCTAACCTACCTGATTTTGCAGCCGCTCCTAGAGTCATCACCAGATCTGCCACACGCAGCACACCCTCCCTATGTGCAGGCATTTTCAGTGCTGGACATGGGTGTGGATGTCCCAGTGCCATGAAGGGCAGTGGCACTGCTCTGAAAATGCTCCCTCAGAGTGCTGGGCACATAGACACTGCCTGCAGCTCCCAGCCAAAGAGAGCTCCTGCAGCAGGGTGCAGGGTATGCAGCTGCACAGCTCCACTCCTGTGTCTGTGTCCAAGGGGACACATGCAAAGCAAATGCCTTGAAACTGGATGTCTGATCCTCCCCTGGCAGGGCACAGCAGAATCCTTGGGTAGAGAGAACTGTGGCAGCTCTTCTTCTCCCTACTTGCACTGACCTGAGACTGGCACATGGATGGTTGCATGTGGGAGATAGGCAGACTGAGGGGGGGCAGGGCAGGCACGCATGCTGCTGCTCATGGTGCACTCCTGGGCTGCTCTCCAGGGATCCCAGGGATTCAGGGGATGAGAGGGAGGGAGCAGGGTGACATGTTTGCCAGTTGGACCTGACTCCCTGTATTTAAACAGTACCCTAAGGCCCAGAGCCACCACCATGATCTCTACACACTCATGCCAAGGGCTGGAGTAGGGAGAGGGCAGAGGACAGCAGCATTCCGCAGAGCTGGACATCCCTGCCTCACCCCAGGGCAGGTGTGGCAGCACAGCCTGAGCTGGGTGGTAGCTGTGCTGCTCTGTGGGGGCACCCTCATGACCCAGCACCCCACACTCACATCAATCTCGCTGAGGATGACGTCAATGATGCTGCCAATCACTATGAGGAAGTCAAAGACATTCCAGGGGTCCCCAAAGTAGCCCTGCCAGGGAAAAGCCAGAGGAGAGGAGTGAACATCCAAGGGTTAGGTCATGGAGGAAACAGATGCTGGAGCACAAAGGAAGAAGTGCCAGAAGGTTCATCAGTGACCTTTGGCATGCCAGGGAAGGCCAGAGGGCTGGTAGTCAAACTTTGTACCCTGCAGCCAGTGGTTTGGTCCTGCCACACAATGGTGAGAAATGAGGAGGGTGGCTTAGAGCTGTGACCCTATCAGTGACAGATGACCCTGAGGATGGGAGCAATGTCCAACTGGGCTAGGGTGGATTTGGCTCACAAGGGCAACAAAGAGCAGCCCTTCCAGAAAAGCACAGCTCCTGCACACAGCAGTGCCTAAGGGTTTCACAAGGAGAAGTTCTCCGGCGTTGCAGTCCTGGGAGTCAAGAGATGCTAAATGCAGGGTAAATGCATCTCCCTGGCCTGGTCTGAGGCCCTCTCCTGCTCTCTGGACCACGCTCTCCTCTTACCTTCACTTTAAAGGCCATGAGTTTGAGGATCATCTCCAGGGTGAAGAGAACAGTGAAGGCCACATTGAGGATGTCTGAGATGTGGTTCATCTCTGCAGACTGGTTGTAATGCTGGAGAGAAGTCAGAAGGAGCTGCGTTTAACCCAGAGTAGGTCCAGCCTCTGCTGGGAGCTCAGAGGTGAGTGCTGGGTACAGATCTCCTTCCCACAGACCCACAGCTCAGCAGTAGTCACCAATAAAGGAAATTTATGCCCTGCAGCATCTTCTTTGAGCTCCCCACATCCAACCAGTCCCATTTTGTCCCTACCCCTGGGGTGCTGCCACACATCACAAACTTTACTGTGTAGCAAAGTCTTCCTCTCCAGAAGCTCTCTTGGGGATGGCAGGGCTGAGCCAGCCCCTCCGCTGCTGTAGGCACCCCTCCACCACCCACAGTGAGCACTGTGCTCCTTACCTGCATGCCCAAGCAGATGGTGTTGAGCAGGATCAGGAAGAACATGAGGTACTCAAAGTAGGAGGAGGTGACCACGTACCAGACATGGTACTGGTAGGGGTTCTTGGGGATGTAGCGGCGCAGGGGGCGAGCCTTCAGTGCATACTGCACACACTGCCGCTGCAGGGGGGAGGGCAGCTCAGACCCTACAGCAGGGCACAGGGCACTGCCAGGGGCTCAGGCACAGCCAGTGCTCCTGGCAACATTGTGTGTCCCCAGGGACATGAGTTGGATCCCCCCTTCTCCCTCAGCCCAGCGACAGTGACGGCTGTGCTGAGTTTCCTTCAGATACACCCCAGGGCTCCCACAACAGGACCATCCCTCCAAAGCCACCACTGTCCTCCAGAAGTGGGCATGCTGCCCTCCAGCCAAGCTCTTCAGTCCTGCCTGGCTGTCATGGCACTTCCCCAGGGTTTCTCAGGACTGGCCAAGAGCAGCCCAAAGACAGGGTGACAGGGATGCTGGCTTCTCTTTGCCCCTGCAGGGTGCTGAGCCGGGTGCTGCAGGGTGCTGAGAAGGCTCTTCTCTCCCCAGCAGGTCTCTTGGGTTCCTGTGCCTCATCAACCCCAGCTCCAGCTGCCCCTGTAGGCTTGCCCAGCACATGAGCACCAGCAGATACTCTGGTCCAGCAGACACCCCTGTCCAGGTGTCCTCTCTCTATTTGGGTGTCACCTCCACTGCTCTCAGTCTTGGTGTCCCCATGCAGAATGGCAGCCTGGCAACATCCTAGCAGGGCTGACAGCAGAAGGAGCCTCTGGAGCTGGTGTAGTCAGAGCTGCCTGCTCAAAGCAGTGTGATGTCCTCCTGGCTTTTGAGTAACTTCCACAGACAGAACCTTTGCACTCTCTGAGCAACCTGCTCCCTGTCTGCCCTCCCACAGCACAGTAGAGAGGAATTAATTGTTTTCTTCTCATTGTGCACACTGCCTTCTGTCCTGTCACTAGGCATGACTGAAGAGAGCCTGGCTCCACCTTGGGTGTTCACACACACAGGTAAGATCCCTGTGAGCCCTTAATGCCACACTCGTGCCTCAGCCTCTCATTACAGGACAACTGCTCCAGCCCTCAGCCAGCTCAGCAGCCCCTTGCTGGGCTGGCACCACCAAGTCTATGTTGCTCTTGTACTGGAGCTCAGAACTGGGTACAACTCTCTGCTCCAGCCCATCTGGGAACTCTACTTGCACCAGAAGGCCACTCTGTGATTCTGGTCCACTCTGCCCTTCCTTTGGAAGCTTGTGTTGTGCCAGGCATGGCTCCAGCTAACCCTGCCTCAGCAGTGAACAGACCTGGGGCAGCTTCAACTCATCTGCATCAGCAGTGCCACCACTAAGGGCTGATCCAAAGCAGGCGGACCCAGCAGTGCCAGATCTAGGGTTGGTCCACCTTGCCCTGTCCCAGCAGTCCCATTACCTGGTTCTTGTCCAGCTCACAGTTCTTGTACTCGCTCTCCCCCTGCTCCTGGAAGGTGACAATGACAAAGCCCACAAAGATATTCATCATGAAGAAGGCAATGAGGATGATGTAGATGATGAAGAACACTGCAATCTCCACACGGTAGTTGTAGATGGGGCCTGCATCTTCAGCATTGGTGTCAATGGCCATGTAGAGCAGCCTGCAGGAGAGAGATCCTAATGAGGTAGGAGACAGCAGCTCTGAGAACTCCCCAAATCCAACAGGGCTGGCAGGACAGCCTTGCCAGCTCCACAGCCACTGTCAGGGTGTCTGCCTTGCTCCTCAGCCTGGGCAGCTCTTCTTTCTGTACCATGGTACAGGGCTGTGCAGTGACCTGCTGCCAGCACCAACCTGGCCCGTGCCATGCCACACACACAGCCAGACTCACTCTGGCCAGCCCTCGAAGGTGGAGACAGTGAAAAGTGACATCATAGCTGAGAAGACATTGTCGAAGTGGAAGTTGCTGTGGTACCAGAGCCGCTCCTGCAGCTCAAGCTGCGTGGGGTCCCCGTCCACGTAGTCGATGAAGTGACCTCTGCAGCAGGAGGGAGGCAAAGCTCAGCAGGCAGGGGATCTTTTGAGCCCTCCTGCTATGCTACTTCGATGTCTGTGTTGTTCCTGATTTACCCCAGGGTGAGGGAGAGCCTCAGCTCATCTCCACTTTGGATGCAGCAGCTCCATGCAGGAACACACAGCCCTGGGCGCTGCCCCACTGGGGCCGAGGGGTAGAGCTCTTACCTGCACTCCTTCTCCGTCATCTTGGAGGGGTCTGTGCACCTGTAGAACTTGCCCTGTGTTTGACAGAGATCAGAAGAGGTTTTGCTGTGACTTTAGAAGCCTCTAGGAGTTTTGACTTTTTCACAATCCAGTCAGGCCCCATTCTGCCTCCCTGCTGACTCTGGCCCCTGTCTCATACAACTGCTGCTTTCCCTTCTCCGCATTCAAATACATCCCAGCTCTCAGGGGGCTTCAGAAGCCATGGTAGGGCTGCTGGGGACAAGTAAACATCACCTAGTGATGGCAATGAATCTTCCAGGGCCCTGAGCTGAGACCCACCTGGAGCTCACCCTATCTGGAGCCAACTATTTCAAACACAGAGAAGAGAGCAATGACCACAGAATAAACTGCAAGTTCAGGTGTGCTGAGCTCTGCTCAGCCCGGAGGCTGTCCTGGAGGCTCTCCCCATGCTGAGTGGGAACTTCAGTAAAGTTGAGCTCAGCTAGAGCGGCTCTGCTTTGGAACAGCCAAGGCCCAGGGAGGTGATGTTATGAAAAAGGGAACATTGCATCCAAAGCACAAACGGAGTCAGAAGCACCTGGGCCTTGGAAAGGGGAAACTGAAGCACTAATGAAGGTGCAAGGGAAAGGCAGCTGGTCCCTTTACATGTGGCAGTGTCCTGGATGTCTTCTGCCCTCTTCCCCTCTGCCTGGCTGATGCAGACACAGAACATGACCTGTGCTGATCTCAGCACCCAGAGACACCATCCTCAAGGGCTGTGACTAGAAGAGCCTGGCCAGGATGTACCTGAGCAGAGCATCTCCCCTGCTAAGCTCAGAGACTTCTCACCTTGAAGAGCTGGACCCCAATGCAGGCAAACATGAACTGCAGCAAAGTTGTGACGACCACGATGTTGCCGATGGTCTTGATGGCCACGAACACACACTGCACCACGTGCTGCAAGGTCAGGGACAGGGCACAGTCAGCAGCCCGGGGCAGCCCCTGCTGCCTGTCCCACGACCTCTCCCTGAGGGGATGGGCCCCAGGAGGAACCAGAGACTGCTGACAGCAGAGGCATGGAATAGACCCCTTCTGCAGACAGGGAGCAGGAACTGGGTTCTTGGCCTCCCAAACCTCTCAGGGCAGATGCCTGCCACATAACCTCCCATGAGGTCCATGGGCCAAGGACCCTCACCCTCCTTTTTACCTTCAGCCCCTTTGCCCTGTTAATGGCTCGTAGAGGCCTCAGCACCCTCAGTACCCTCAGGATCTTCACCACTGAGATGGTGCTGGACCTGAGGAGGAAGGCAGAGCTGAGATGAGCCAGTTCTGATCAGACCACCTGGCACATCCACACCAGGCAGCCAAGGAGGCCAAAGTGGGACCAGAGGAAGTGAGAGAAAAGGGATAGCAGAGACATGCATGTCACTAAGCCATTACCCCACATAAGGCTGAGGGACACTGGTAGCTGGAGGCAGCAGCTCCAAAGTGAATTCCCGCCCAGACCTTCACCTTTGACACTCAGAGAGTGTCTCCCTTCTTCCCATCTGTCCATGCCCTGCCCTGCTAAGCATGACTTTATGGACACTAACATACAGACTAAGGCCCTTGGGTTGGCTGCTCCTCCTCCACCCAGCAGAGAGCATCAGCAGAGCAGCTGCCCCACCAGGCCCAGCAGCCCCGTGCCCAGCCCACAGTGTGCAGCCTCTTACTCAGTTCCCATGGAAGTGAGCGAGACAGCAACCACCAGCAAGTCCAGGATGTTGAAAGAGTTCCTGCAGAAGGAGCCTTTGTGCAGGAAAGCTCCATAGGCTGTCATCTGGGAAGCACAAGAAGTCAGCAGAGAGCCCAGGCAGGGCTCAAGTGCCTCCACAGCCCTGGGCTGGATAAGGCACAGAAGACTTCTCACAGCTCCGTGGCTTCAGGACCCTATGCCTGCTCAGACTTTTGCCTCTGCAGCCAGGCAGCAAGCTGACCCCAGCTGCAAGTCCTCTGCACTGCACTGTCTGGAGACAAAACACTTCCCAGGCATTCCACAAATTAAAGAGACTCAGAGAGGCAGCCACATGCAGCAGCTGCTTGAGGTCTCCACTGCTCTCAGAGCTCTTCTAAAGGCAACACAAGAGCACAAACATTGGTGACATGTCCCATCTGTGCCTGTGCCACAGCACTGCTGAGCTGGCTGCCTGACATCAGTGGACAGGACACGTGGCCCTTGGGGCAGGTCACACACCACCCAAACTGCAGGCTCTGGGGATGTGAGGAGCCAGCAGCTTCTCTTTGCAGGGCCACAAGCACAACTGCCCATGGGCAGACAGTCCAGCCCTGTGTGCTGGGCATGGGCATGGGTAGGGCCATGAGCGGCACTCACCTTCAGGACAATCTCAACTGTGAAGACAGAGGTGAAACCAATGTCAAAGTATCTGAGAACCTGCAAAGAGAAGCAGCAGAATTGGGTGAGATTTGGGTGACTTGTGTGCTCAAACACCCTGGCACTGTGGTTTTGCCCACCCCTCATGGACTGGGAAGCCCTCAGTTCAGCAGAGCCTGCAGACCTAGTGCCAGGAGGACCCTGCTGAACCTTCTCCAATGCATGACCCAACCTGCAGCCCAACACCAAGCTCTCAGTTTGCAAGTGAGTGAGGCTTGACTTGATTCACCTGAACGTATCTGACCTCCACAAACACTGCGTGCCCTGGGAGCTGTCCCATGTGAGACCCCCCCCCAGTACCTGTCAGACTCTGCTTGGTTGTCCCTATCCCAGCTGGGCCACCATAGCCTCTCACACACCCTGAGTCATGGAGCAATGAAAACCTGTCCCAGCTGTGCCCTGAGTACCTCTGCTCCCAGCATTTGTTGCCCTCCCAGAGGCAGGGATGCAATCACATCTGCCTGTCTAGGCAGGACATCTGGCAAGGAGCTCTGCTTGCTGGGGATCTCCATGAGGTCTCCCCCACCCACTCCAGCCCTTCACAGCTGCACAGGACCTGGTTGCGGAAGGACTCGGCCCGGATGGGATCCTCAGCTGCCAGGGAGATGCTGCTGAGCAGGATGAAGAGCAGGATGAAGTTGGTGAACCAGGTGGCATTGATGATTCTGTGGCACAGCATCCGGAACCTGCCGAGGACACAGATAGTGTAAGGTGCTGTTAGGGGCTGGAGGGACATCAGCCAGGGCCACGTCGGCCTGGCTAAAGCTTGAGGACAAGAAGAGCCTAAGCATTCAGGGATGCCTGTGTCAGCCCCTCCCAGAGGCACTGAGCTGCCTGCCCTCAGAGCTGCACAAGCAGGACCTCACTGGGAGGGGTTGGTGCCAAAGGTACTTGGGCTCCCACAGGGCAGGTGGAGCCTACTTGTTGGTGGGACTGAAGATGAAGAAAGAGCTGGCTTCAGGCATGGGCACAGCCTTCTCCTTCAGCTGCAGTTCTGCCAGGGGCCGTGGCCGAGGACTCAGGGGAATTTCAGGCTCATCTTCCTCATCATCTCCTGCACAGTGGCAACATGAAGGGAAAAGGAAAAAGAATCATACAGAGAGGACAGGACCTGATGAACAATCTCTGATGTTGTAATTCAGATCTGGCATCTGTGCAAGAAGGTCCTGGGTACCCTGAGGCTGGTACTCCTCACACAGCCCGTGCTCTGGCACCATCCCTCAGTAGTGCCTCCCCAGCTCTCCTGCTGCCCTGCCAGGGCCAAGTTTTACCTGGGAAGTCTGCAGAAGGGTAGGGATCTTTGATCTCATTGACATTGGACTCAAACTCATCCACTTTTAACTGAAACAAAAAAGAGAGAGGTGGGCATGCAGCTGCCTGTGCCAGCACTGCTGCCAAACGTGGCATGATGGCCAGACTTTGCCATCTTGCAAGCCATTGGGGGCACAAAATGTTTCTGCATTTGGCTTGTACAGCACCAGGAAGGTGGAGTCCTGGCCCAGGGTGGAGCAGTGTGACAGGAAACACCTTGGGAATGCTCCAGTCTGGGCAAAGAGCAATGCCAAGAGGATGAGACAGGGAAATGTGTGCTGGGCAAGAGCCTGGGGCAATGCCCTTACACCATGGGTGCAGCAAGACATGGGGTGACCCTTGGTGAGTTCCCACAGGGCACCTCTGCAAAGCGGGCAGAGAAGTAGCTGATGGCCCAGGTGCTTCTGAGAGGTAGCTCAGGAGGCAGTGAGCAGAGCTGAGCAGGAGGGTTTGCACACAGTGGGTGCTGGTGGACATGCAGGGGGACTGAGACGTTGTGACCTGCTCTGCTCCCCTCCACATTGCTATCCAGCTCATCTCAACCACCAGCAGCCAGTTGCAGCCAAGGAAACAAAGCAGAGGCAGTGGATACCCAGCAAAGGGCCTGTGTCCTGCCTGGGCCCACAGAGCTCCCAGCACCAGAGGACAATAAGGTGAGGAGCAGCTCTGGCCCAGATGAGTTCAGACCCAGGCTGGCTCCAAACCTTTGCCATGCCTGGCTGGTGGAAGGAAAAGGCTGCTCATAGCATGTCAGTGGTTGGAAGGGATCTCTGGAGATCCTCTGGTCCAACAGACCTGCTAGTGTAGGTTCACCAGATCAGGGTACACAGGAATGGGTCCAGGTGGGTTTTGAAAGCCTTCAGAGGTGAGGCCTCTAGAGGAGAGGCTGCCTCTCTGGGCAGCCTGCTCCGAGGCTCCAGCACCCTCACAGCAAAGAGGTTTCTCCTCACACTTAAATGCCACCTCTTGTGTTCTCCAGACTAAACAGCCTCAGGTCTCTCAGCCTCTTCTCATGAGAGATATTCTCAAGTTCCCTCATCATCCCTGTGACCCTTGGTTAGACTCTCTCCAGTCTCTCTGTCTCTCTTGAGCTGGGGAGCCAAGAACTGGGCACAATAGCCCGGCTGTGGCCTTGGTAGGACAGAGCGGAGCAGCAGAACCTCTCCTGACCGGCTGGCCACATTCCTCTTAATGCACTCCAGAACACTGTTGGTCTCCTCGGCCGTGAGTGACACTGCTGGCTCGCCATGAGCTCCCTGAGGCCCATCCCCACCAGCACTGACCTTGGCAGTTGTGGGAATCCCTTCTCCCTTCACTTTCTGCTCAAGCTTCCTTGCCAGCATCTGCTTCTCATCCTCAGACTTCTCTGGGTAAGCTCTGAGCGGAGAGGGGAGAGCAGGAGATGAAGGCTAGGCAGGAGCATGGGTGATGGCATCCTGTGCCCTCGCAAGAAAGCTGCTGGCCTGAGCAGCACTGTCAGGCAGTGCGGCACCCACCGGGACATCTTCCGGCGCTTGCGCTCCTCTGCTTTGGCCTTCTGGGCAAGGGTCAGGCTTTCAGCCTCCGCCAGGTTATCAACCGCGATGGCCAGGAAGACATTGAGTAGGATGTCTGGGGGCAGCACTAAGGACCTGAACGATTTCCCCCATGGAGGACGTGGCAAGAGCTGCCCATGGCTTCCAGGGTGCCCTGAGAAACCTTTCTGGAACTGAGCTCTTGAGAGAATTCTCTATGGGGATCTCTAACCCTGCACCCACACTTTTGTGTGCTGAGCTCTGGGCTGGCTGCCCCCTCTCTGCCTTGGCTGGGTCTGTCTAGTTCAGCCTTGGCACAGCACTGACTCATGGCTGAACCGTGTCAGTCACCCAAGCCTGCCCTGTGCTGTGCTTTGCTCCAGCACATGGCAAACCCTGCAGCCTGTGTGTTGTTCCCTGCTGTTCAGAAATTAAACACTTCAGAAAGGCCTCCCCCCCACCACTGTCCCGTGGGGCTGGGTACAGGAAGCCTGGGCTTGGCTTCCCGGGCAGAGGATACAGTTTCCACAAACAAAGAGGATGATGAAGTAGATGCAGACCAGCATGCCTGGGAAGGATGGTCCCCCATAGGCCATGATCCCGTCATACATGATGGAATTCCAGTCTTCTCCAGTCAGAATCTGGGAGCAGAGCAGAAACAGAGACTCAAGAGCCTACACAGCAGAGCACAGCAGAACCCCATGGTTCAATCCTGCCCCCCAAGCTCCAGCCCCAAACCCTCACAGCCCCTTCAGCCCCACAGCCAAGCCTTAGCTATGACCTTGTGGTTATGTGCATGATTCCAATTGCATCTCTTTGCTCCTGCCTCAAAATCACATTATGTCCCACAGACCCACACCTCTCTGAGCCCCAGCTCTTGCCAGGAGACTCACAGCCCAGGCCAGACTGTTAGACCCTGTCCTCCAGCCCTCTGCCCCACTTCCCACAGCCTCATACCTGGAAGACACTGATGAGGGCCTGGGGGAAGCTGTCGAAGGTGCTGCGCCTCACCTCCATGTCCTCAAAATCAAATTTGCCCCCAAAGAGCTGCATGCCCAGCAGGGCAAAGACGATGATGAAGAGGAAGAGGAGGAGGAGCAGAGAGGCAATGGAGCGGACAGAGTTGAGCAGGGAGGCCACCAGGTTGCTCAGTGATGTCCAGTACCTGGGCAGAGGAGACACAGGAGCATGTGTTAGGGGAAGGTTGTGGGCAGGAGCAGGTGGGAGCAGGGAAGAGGCTGTCTGGCCCGAGGGATATGGAGGCAGCCCAGCAAGGAGGGCTCTGACTCAGTACAATGCACGGGCTGGGCACAGGAACTGCTCCAGCCAGGCCCCGGGAGGTGGAAATGCCGTGCCTGGGCATGGTGTGCTCCCTGCATAGGGCACCAGCGGGCAAGGTGGGGAAGAGGGACGGACACACGCTGGGTTGGTGCCAGAAAGAGAAGCCAGGAGTTGTGGCCCGCAGCACTGACAACACCCCAGAACCCAGAGCAAGAGAGGGACCCCAGGACACTTGCAGTAAGACCTGCTCTGTCCTCCCCAACACTCCTAGACCACGTCCTGGACATAGAAATCCCCAACTCTGCCTTGTGCCTCCATCCAAGAGCTGCCAGCACTGCTCATGCTGCAGCCCTCCCCAGGGCCAGGGCCAGCCCATGAGACACCAGCACCCACCGGCCTCCATCCCTCACCTGGTGATCTTGAAGATGCGGAGCAGGCGGATGCAGCGCAGCACGGAGATGCCCAGGGGGGACAAGGTGCCCAGCTCCACCAGTATGGTCTCCAGGATGCCCGAGCACACCACGAAGCAGTCAAAGCGGTTGAAGAGGGACATGAAGTACTGGCGCAGGCCCAGAGCATACATCTTCAGCAGCATCTCAGCCACAAAGAGTGCCAGCAGCACCCGGTTGGCATTATCTGGGACAGGGGACACCCAGCCCATCACAACAAGAACCTCCTGATCTCAGCAGGGCACAGCAGGCAGGCGGCACTGCCCACCTCTCGCTGCTGTCCAACAAACCCTGAGCTGCAGCTACAGCAACTGCTGCTTTCCAGGAAGCATGCAGCAGAGGAAGAGGAGAGCAATGTGCAGCTTTGTGCTTGTGTGAGAGAGCAGGGGAGCTGTGCACGGGAGCCCTGCACAGGGCTGTGCTGTGTGTGCCTGTGCCTGCCTATGTGCCTGCTGCATAGATCTGTGTGAGCAGGGGCAATGTGTGCTCTAACCTGCATGCACAGGTGGAAGTTCAAACATTCCAGGTGTGCCACTATGCAAACCTGCACCCCAGGGGCACACACACTATGCATCTCCAGTTGCCTGCATCGTGCAGGTCTCATGTGCAGGGGGTGTTTGTGTGTGCCAGCAAGTCCACACGTCCCTGGTAGCCCCCGTGCCATGCCAGCGTGGCCGTGCAGGCACAGCAAACTTTCAGGTGTGTCCCAGGCAGCAGGGTGTCCCGGGGTCCCCTCTCCCCCAGGCTCTTTGACTCACCTTGAACCACCGTCAGCCATTCCGGCTGGAAGTGGTGCTCGGAGGCGATGCAGAGGGTGTTCAGCGCCACCATCAGGATAACAAGCCAGTAGAAGAACTTGGACTTCACCACACCCCTGCACTTCCTACGGAACATTCGGTTCCAGCGCCTCCACTGCCGGCTGCGGAGACGGCCACAGGGTCAGCCGGGCCAGCGCCTGCCAGCCCGCAGGCCGAACAGCAAAGCCATCCCTGCTCCCTTCTGCAGGGGCCTTCCCTGGAAAGGGCTGAGGAAAATGCCCCCGGCAGTTGTTGCCTTTACTTAGACACTGTAGGTCAGCCACACCAACATCTCCTGGGTCTGTTTAGTCAACAGTCAGCCCTGGTTGGCTGCTACAGGCACAGTTCCCAAGCTGTGCTGCATGGGCTGTGGGAGCTTGCTTGCAGCCTGGTCCCAATCTGAGGAGGCTTTCACCCTGAAGCAGCTTTTTCCCAGTCCCAGAGCAGAATTCTCTGCTTGCTGCCTACAGTGTTCGCATCTCCTGAGCACACAGCCTGTGGCTCTCCCCCAGAAACTGATGGCCAATACGAAAGCCTGGCCCAGGCAGGACAGAGAGGTCAGGCTGTGCAAGCCACACGCAGAGAGGGTGGCACCAGTGCATACTTACAAGTAGAGAATCCACTTGTTCATGCCCTCAATTTCATACAAGCTCTCTGTCTCTGACCCTCCTTCATCCAACGGCATCATACCTAAGGAGGGAATCACACCCCTGGCTTTCCTTGGAGCCCTTGGGAAGAACATGTGGGAGGGAAGCTCTCCCAGGAGCACACCAGGAAGAGCTTCCCCATCAGAACTGAAATCAGGAAATGCCATCCCAGAGAGCAGTGAGAGTTTGACCAGGAGGTCTTCAGTATCAGGTGCAAGCTAAGTAGGAGGCACCAGGAAGCCCTGCCCAGCAGCAAGGGCACTGCAGAGAGGCAGCCTGCAGACAGCAGGGTGTGCACAGCTCCCTCAGCACTGAGACAGATGAGATCAGTTCTGATCCAAGCAGATGTTGAACAAGTTTGGGCGAGCTCTGTCCACAAATGTGGCACCTTGTCTCTCCCACTGTTTCCCAAGGTGTTTTGCACCTTTTGTTTTCACCCAGCCTGAGGCCTCTGAAGCTACTCACTAGGCAAGGTGGCACAGGAGATACAACAGTTCAGTGGCAGAGCTCCCCAGGCTTTGCCAAGCCTCTGGCCAGCTGCCTTTGTATTTACCTCCTGCCCTGACTCACTTCTACTGCCTTAACACTGTCAGTGTTAGGAACTCAGCCCTTGTGCCAAGGGTCTTTGGCCAAGCAGAACTGGTACCTTCACTCCTGGCCCGGTCACTGTCCATGACTTCAGCATGAGTGATCCAGTCCATGTAGCCCTTCAGATCCTCCTCCAGCTGCTGCTTCTCCCTCAGCTTCTGAAATGTGCCTCGGGACTTGGCCTTCTCACGCTCTTTGGTGAACTCCCTGGGACAAGGCAAGCAGCAGAGGCAGATTCAGGAGGGGCATAGTGTGGGGGCACCACAGCCCTGTGTCAAAGTCTGGAGTACCCTCTCATGTACTGCTGCCAATAGCACGCTCTGGTGCCTTTCCTCTTGTCCCTGTTCCATGACTCAAGACCATGGGGCATCACCCACTGATGCCTGATGGCAGGCAAGGCTTCTTCCCCACCTCTGCCTGCTTTTTGGGAGCTCCTTGCTGCTGGACGTTGTGGCTGGACAGGCCAATTAATGCTGTATGGAGGCTGTAGGAGTTCTCCAGCTAAGGATTAGAGCAAGTGGGGCAGGGTCTTATCCAGTTGGGTGGCAGAAAGCTGCCCCAAGCTCTCCATGTGGGGAAAGTGAGTTTGTCACATGGCAAGTAACCAGGCCACATGGAAAAGCCATGCAAGGACTCTCCCTCCTCTGCTTTTTCTATACATGTTTTTGCTTTCCTGGTATCTAGCAGGACTGCAGATCTGCTGCCCAGCCAGCCTGGTGTTGCTTGATTTTGTAACAGGTCTCAGAGATGCTAACAGCAATTAGGCACAACGAGCCTCAGGACTTGCCAGGCCCTAGCTGTGCTTTCCTGCTCTCAAGCACATTTTATGTCTATTTGCAAAAGCACTTCAGAAAATTTTGTGGTGCCTGCAACTTCCTCAAGGATGACTCTTGCTACCTGAGCAAGAGAGCACCGAAACATTGCTAAGGCAAAGACTAACTCCTCCTTCACAGCAAAGGTGCTCCCTTTGGACTGCCCATTAGGAGGTTGTGTGCTCACAAGAGGAGGCAGCAGAGGGTACCAGTGACAGTGACTCAGCTCATGGCCATGAGGCAGGGACTGCTGCCTTGAGCTGCCTGCTCAGCTCCTCTTGCTGGCAGTGCTGGCAGACCACACCACAACCACCTATAAGGAGCTCCATGGCTGTGTTTGCTGCCAGCTGCCTGTACTCCAGGGCAAGCATCACTGGATTAGGCTGAGCTAAAACTGCTGGCAGTCATGGACACTGGCAAGAAAAGTAACTCAAGGCTCTGGCTTTCTAAGCACCTCCCAAAAAAGTGAGGGGACAGGAACAAAAGAGGAAAAGGAACAGTGACCTTTACAGGCTGTCTTCTTGCATAGTTAAACCCAGTCAGTGTCCACACTGCTCACACTCACTGAACTCCTGGCAAAGAGAAAGGCCAGGCTGGCACCTACCCACTGAGCACCCCCAGCACCAGGTTAAGAACGAAGAAGGAGCCAAGCAAGATAAGGCTGACAAAGTAGATCCAGGGCCACTCATTCCCAATGGCATCATTTACCTGGCAAGAAGAGAGGCAGGTGAAGCATTCTGAACACCGTCTGCTGTCTGTCCCTGCTTAGGCCCCCTCTCAATAGCCTGTGGGAGCTTTGTGCTCTCTAAAGTGAATGCTTGGGACGGTAGCAGACCAACCTGACCCTGAGCCCTGGCCCCTTTTGACTCTCTCTGGTTTTAGTGGTGGTAGAGCCAGATGTATACATCTGGGGAGCAAATTTAAACATCATGCCTCATGCCTCATGCCTAAGGCTCAGCAAGAGAGCCTCCCAGTGGCTGTAGAGCATGAGGTTTGCTGGAGAGTCATCCACCAGCCAGCCACTGCTGTGCCTGGCCTGGGCCCTGGCACAAAGCTGGGAGTGGGAGCATCCTCCTGTCTGTCTGAGAGAAAGCACAGCTCGGGCAATGCCTGCACAGATGTGGAAGATATGCCCAGTGCACCCTGGGGTGTGCATCACACTATGAAGCTGGGTGAGGTCAGGATGCTGCTCACTGGTGCAGAGACCTGACCCTGCTGTGGGTCCTGTGTCCTGGAGGGACTCCCCACTGGGGCAGGACCAGCCATCACCTCTGCTGAGCTGGCAACCAAACCCAAGCTGCTGAAGCCTACCCAGTAGAGGACTTCTGTCCAGCCCTCCATGGTGATGCATTGGTAGACAGTCAGCATGGCAAAGCCAAAGTTGTCAAAGTGAGTGATGCCATTGTTGGGTCCTGCCCAGCCACTTCGGCACTCGGTGTCATTGATGGTGCAGTGTCGCCCATGGCCAGAGCTGGTGCATGGGGCTGGCTTCTCTGATGCCACCGTGGCAATCACATCTGAGGGGGAAAGCCACAGTGTCAGCCCAAGCACAGAAGGTCCCAGCACCTCCCAGTCTCATGCAGAAGCTTTCAAAAGGGCCTCCTTTCACCACCTCCACACTCCATGCACCATCACCAGGTTGGGGCTTGTACCAAACATCCTCTGGTCCTGCCATACTCCCAAGGCCTAGCAGAGGCAAGAGAAGACTTTCTGCTACCCATAGAACCTCTGCAGTCCCCACAGCAGCCAAATGGAGACATCTCTACCCTATCATCCCCTTGCCACAGCCCCACCTGTCCCGATGTAGTAGCAGGTCTTGTGCATCTTTCCCTTGAAGAGTTCCTGCCCAACAATGGCATAGATGATGATCATGAAGAGGACCAACAGGGCAATGTGGAGCAGAGGCACCATGGCCTTGATGATGGAGTTCAAGACAACCTGAAGGCCTGCACCAAAGAGAAGGGAGAGGAGGTCAACCACTTCCTAAACAGCTTTGGGTGCACTTTGCATTTCTACCAGGCCCTCTGAGAAGCAGCCTCTGAAATGGCCCATGCCAAGGGAAGAGGAGCATAGGGAGGCTGGAACTGAAATCACTGAAGTGAATCCTTCCTCTACGTGCCATGCAAACACATGGAAGACCTCAGCAGAGCCAGGCACCAGGCAGTGCTGAAGGCTCGCTTCATGTCTTCATGTTCTCTTCCTGTCTGTACTCACATGGCCTGAGAAACTAGAGGCAGGCCCTGGCCCCATTCACAGTGGCCACCCAAAGGTGCTGACATGGAGCTGCAGAAGGAGCTGTGTGTGGGACCTGCAGAGCTTCAGTACTGGCAGCTGCAAGGATGAGCAAGAGCCTGTGGCTCCTCCACACCCACCTTGTGGCTGGGCTTGATCCAGCAGCAAGACCCCTGCCCCATGCCCCCCACCCAGGCAGGCCCAGGGCTGTGCCCCAGCAGCCCCTCACGCACTCGGCACTCCGGACACCAGGCGCAGGGGTCTGAGCACGCGGAATGCCCGCAGAGCCTTCACGTCAAAGCCGCCCTTGCCCCCCGGCGTCCCACTCTGCTTGGCATTGACCTGCTCCAGGGTCATGGTGACGAGCCTGAAAGAGTTGGGGCATAGAGCAAGGAAGGGGGAGGAGAAGGAAGGACAAGGATAAGGAGAAAGAAAAGGGCATGAGGATGGTAACCAAGAAACCTGTGCTACGAGTTTAGAGCTCTGCAGGCTGGAAAGCAAGCAACAGGACCCTGTTGGGCACCCCTCTGCTGGATTCCACCTTCACTGCTGAGCAGCTGAGGGCCCTCCCATCCCCTGGTGTCCCTGTCTACCAGACCCCAGAGGATCCTGTGCCATTCCCATTCTCCAGGGCAAGGAGACCAAAGAGGTGTTAAGGAATAAGACAGGAAGAAACAGGAGTCAGAGAGGATCCTAGGGGATATTGGGGCATGAAAAAGGGGGCCCACAGAAGAAGGCCATGAACTGAGTCTATGAGAGTTGCCCCCAAAACCCACTGCCGTTGCTAGAAAAGCTGATGCAGATGTGGCCCAGGCTGGGCAGCAGCAGCTTTCCCCCCCTGCAGTACCCCAGGGACACGATGGAGAAGTCGAGCAAGTTCCATCCGTTGCGCAGGTAGGCGTCCGCGTGGAACAGGAACCCATAGGCAATGATCTTCAGCAGGGCCTCGATGGCAAAGAAGATGAGGAAGGCATATTCCATTTTCTCCTGGGGTTGGAGAGGCAAGCAGGCAAGGACACTCCATTAGAGCAGGCTGCCAGCTCCCTTGGTATTACCACCATGTGTGGACACTGTCCATGGATCAGCCCCTGCTGCCAACCGATGGGCACCACATGGCATCCCTTCAGTGGCACACTGGCAGAACCATGTCCCTAGGCTATGGATACCTGTCGGTATAAACTATGCCAGCAAAGACTCTTCCCAAGCCAGCACCCAGAGGTGCCTGGCATTGCACATCTCTGATCCTCCTCCCTGTTGCCACTCCATTCCATCCTCCCATAGCCTTCCTCCCACAGGCAGCACTGCCAACATCTCCTCATCCCCTGCACCTGAAGACTTGCTGCATCAGTCCTGGGGATACCACACAGTCACGACAGGACAAGTTAACTGCATTGTGGCATCCCAGGGCATCCTTTCTGACCTGGGACCCCAGGGAAGTGAAGCTTTGGGCTCAGGTCCTTCTGCCTAATGCCAGAGGTCTGTCTGGCAGAATGAGCTGCTAGAAACTGGCCCTGAGGGCTCTGCTAGACAGAGGCATTGCACCCACTCCCACACAGGACTCGGAACCCCACTGCAAGGTACAGCACAGTCCTGTGGGCACAGGGCCCAGACCAGCTCATCTTTGCCCAGAGCACAGCCAAGAGCTGCTTGTGCCCACCTGGCTCTGCCTGTCACTGCAATCAGTGTCCTTGTTGCTGATGGCCCCTTCCAGACTGGGATTAGTCTCCCTGTAGCAGACAGATGGATGAGGCTATTTATACTTCTGGTTTTCTACGGTCCCTCTCCATCTGCTCCGCATGAAGGACAAGGAGGACCCTTGCAGGGGCTCTGCAGGGAACTGCACTCAGAAAAGCAGAAATGGCTCTGAGCTGGGCCTGGGAGCGGGTCTGTACTGGGAAGGCTGCAGTGCTGTGAGCTTAGCCTCCTCCCAGGGCCCCTCTGGCTTGCCAAATGGTTGTCCCTTGCTGGAGTTCAATGCTGCCTGTTTAAAAAACCAGAGCCAGAGCTCAGACAGCTCTGCCTGCTCAATTAGCAAAAGCAGTGCCAAGTGCCCCTGGATGTCACACATACCAGCACCAGTTCCTTGTTGGATCTGAGGGCAGGTAAGAAGAGAGGCTAAGCACTGCAGTTATTGGTGTTAGCAGGGCTCTGTCTTCACAGCTTTAGCTGAGGCAACTCAATGCCATTTGCCTCCTCCCTTTAGCAGTGACAGATCCCTCTTACTCTGCTCCCCAAACCCTGTTCTTGCAACCCCAGACAAGTAAACTCAGCTGTTAGGTGGTCAGTTCTGGTGCTGAGAGACAGCCGAGCCACAGCATGCTGGAGCCTCCTGCAAACCCTAGCAAGCTGCAGCTGCCAGGGCCCAGGCTGTTGTGTCAGGATCTAGCCTTCAGCTCCAGCACCACAGAAGTTAATTCCTTTCTCTACTTTGTCCAGCAGCACAGAATCTCTAAGCGGTGCAGCTGCACAACACAGGCTGGCATGAAACTCATGGAGCCACAAAGCAGTGGCCCAAGCCATGGCAAACTTCCTGCCATGTGCAGATACCAGCAGGAAGACCAAGGGCATCCTGTCCTGGCAGGGTGCACAGCAGGCCAAGCGCCAGGTGCCCCGCACACAGGACAGACCCCACTTCATGTGCCCAGGGTGAGCCAAACAGACACCAACCAGGTACTTCCCCAGCTCTGGTGCTACCCATACGTGGAGGTGCTGCACTCAGAATGGCAGCAGCCACCTGTGTCTGTGCCATGAGGGTGCTGGGCAGACCCTACAAGCAAGGCATGCACTGGCCACAGGCACAGCTCCAGCTCCACTGATCTTGCTGAAGCCCTGTCCACTCTCTAGCACCTGAGGACCATCTCTGTGCCACCACACCTCATCAGATCCAGAATTCACAGCTGGCTGCTTGTGGTGGAAAACTGCTCAGGGAAGGGTGGCAGGGCTGCCTGGCAGAGCTGGGAGTGGGTGTATGAAGAGCTTAACCTTCCAAAGGCCACTACAAAAAGCTACAGGTTCCTGTAACCCCCTGAGCTGCCACACACATGGAGTGACCCAGCTCCAGCCTGCTCAGCAGCTCCCAGGCCCTACAACTCTCCAGAATGAGCCCCACTCCATGTTCCTGATGTTTCTTCCCAAAGAGCAGGGGGAACCAGGGCTTGGCTAAAGCCTCCCAGTTGGTCCAAGTGAGGCACAGCTGGGGAGGGAACAGGGTGACCAGAACACAGACAGAGTCACTCCTGATTCTCAGCAGCAGGAATCTGCATGTGGCAGGACTCAGAGCACTCACCCTCCTCCCTGGATTCCTCCCAACTATTCCCAGCCTCCTGCCCCCCTCCACGCTCTCCTTTCCCTCTTCTGCACCATCAGCCACTGCACCTCCCTGTGATGGTTTGGGAGTTCCCCGCCCCCCCACACTTTGAAATGACCCAGACTAGATCTCAGCCGGACTGGAAGTTAAGAGATGAAGCTCTATTTACAGCTCAGCACAATATACAAGCAAATATATACAGTATATGCAGGAATAGTTACAGAAATATACAGGTTTAAGGTAATACAGACACACAACTCCCCTCCCAGAAATCAGAGACCCCAGGAGGGGCTCCCAACCACCCTTCCACCTTCTCCCCACTCCCACACCTTACCCCAAGGTTTGGCTTACGTGCAAGGAGGATCGGCTGGGGAGGATTAGAAGAAAAGTGGTTAGTGAAGTTATTCAACAGAGAGGAGAAGCCAGAGCTGCTAGCCCAAGACCCAAGCAGCAAGCCAGCCAGTAAGCAAGTAAGTCCCTCGTGACCCAGACTGCCAGCTCGAGAGACTCTTATCTTCTTTGTTATGGTTTTCTTATACCTAAACATCGCAGCAAGCCTCTGAGTGAAGTAGACATCACCATGGTTTTACCTTCACAGCCTACAGTATAATTTTCTCTATTAAAAAATATTCCAATTAGCTCAAACCAGCACACTCCCCTTCAGCGTCACCCAGTCAGGCTCTGCTCCCTCTGCTTGCTCATGCAGCAGCCACCTCCTGGCCTGCATTTCCAGGGCAGCTGCAGTGCCTGCTCAGGAGCAAAGGCAGCGATGAGCTTTGGCAGCAGAGGTGATGTTGTTTGGATATAAGCTACAAGAGCAGCACCCTCGAAGACCTGGGAGAGAGACTGCCAGGGCCCTGTGAACACACAGCTGTTTGTCACAGAACAGTTGGGTTGGAAAGGACCTTAAAGAACCTAAATGGCAGAGACACCTCCCACCAGCCCAGGTTGCTCAAGGCCTCATCCAGCCTGGGCTTAAACACCTCCAGGGAAGGGAAATCCAGAACTTCTTCCCTGCAGCTTCAGCATCTTCATGTTCCACACCACCCTTTGCTGCTAGGCTGAGGGGTGCCCCTTTGTCACAGCTGTGGCAGTTCTCACAGCTCAGATGAGAGTTTTGGCTATCAGGTATCACTGGAGGTCACCCAGGCCAGTGCTCAAAGGGACAGCTCAGAAATTCACCCACATAGGCTTTGAATGTCTCCAAGGGCTCCACAGCTCAGGCTCGGCTGAATGCTGCCAGCTCAGCCAGCAAAGCCATGGACAGGAGAATGGTTTGGACACTGTGGTGTGCTGGTTTGAGGCTAATTGGAATATTTTAATGGAGAAAATTATATTATAGGCTGTGAAAAGCAAACAATGGTGATGTCTGCTTCACTCATAGGCTTGCTGAGATATTTAAGAATTAGAACACAAACATAAATAAGACAGTCTGTCCAGCAGCTTCTTGCCTTCTCCTCTCTGCAGAGTAACCTCACTAACCACTCTGCTTCTAACCCCCCTGGCCAATCCTCCAAACTCACCTCGTGTGTAAGGCAAACCATGGGGTAAGGTATAGGGGTGGGGAGAAGGTGGAAGGGTGGTTGGAAGCCCCTCCTGGGGACTCTGATTTCTGGGAGGGGAGTTGTGTTTCTGTATTCCCTTTAACTTGTCTATGTCTGTAACTATTCCTGTCTGTTGTGTCTCTCTCTGCTGGTGCTGAGCTGTAAATAGAGCTTCAGTCCTTAACTTCCAGCTGGCTGAGTCTAGTCTGGGGGATTTTACAAAGTGTGGGGGGGCAGGGAACTCCCAAACCATCTCATGTGGACAAGGGCTCAGCTGATGCCCATCAGAACTAGGCTGTGGAGAGCACAACTAAAGGGAGAGAATTCCAGAGGAGCTGCAGCTAACTCATTCTTCACATAGTCACAGAATGGGCTGGGCAGGAAGGGACCTCCAAAGCTCACCCAGTCCAACTCCCTGCACTCAGCAGGGACATCCTCCACTAGAGCAGGTTGCCCAGAGGCCTTTCCAGCCTCACCTGGAATATCTCCAGGCCTCAACTACCAAGGCTTCTCCAGGCAGCAAAGTCTCCTCGGAGGAAATCTTGCTATGGAGCTGGGGCCCATGGGACACCCTGCTGGATTGAGCAAACTTTAAAAGATGCTTTCTTTCCATGTATCCCCCAAGATGTTGGGGAAAAGAGTAGCAGCAGTTTGTGAAGTGCCCTGTCTTGACCCTGCACAAAAAGCTCTGCAGCAGATGGTCTGTTCTCACAACTGTTAGAGGACTCCAGGAGAGCAGGGGTGAGCCCAGGCTCTATGGAAGCCACAACTCATCAGGACTTTCCTGCAGTGAGTGACCCATGCCAGCCTCCAGGGACAGACACCTGACAGCAGGTGCTCATTCCTCAGAACCATCACTTGGGGACTGCTGGGCACAGGGAGCTGCTCTCAGCAATACTGGAGGAGCCCTGGGCTACAGGGAACAGGCCTGGGGGCAGAGTTACACAGGACACCCAAGCAAGTCACTCCTCTAGAGCAGATGGAGGCCTGGGGCACCTGAAACAGCATCAAATGCTCACACTCCTGTCACTGAATTGTGCCTGGGGCTGTGCTCACGCTTTAAAACCCTGGAACCAACCATGAACCATCTCCATGAAGACCTCCAAGCACTGGCCACCCTGCTGCTGGCTTGATCCCAACATAAAGAGGTGACTCTGGTCCATGACATCTCCATGGATGTTGTATCCAATTGGTGATCTCCAGAGAGAAATGCCCCTGATGGTGACAGCCCCAGAAGATGATGACTCCAGATGTAAACATCTGCAGTTACTGGTGTCCAGAAGATGAGTCTGGGATCTCCAGAGCTTTGGTACCTTCAGATGTTGGTATATCCAGAGCTTGGCACCTTCATAGGTTGGTCCCCTGACCCCTGTAGTGAGACACAATCCAATGCAACCCCAAACAGGTAGGATTTTGGATAGAATATTCCTTGATATTAAACACCTCCAGACATAAGGAGCTTATGTGGGGCACGAGCAGAGTGCCGACGCAGAGCCCTGTGCTGTGCAGAGTGTCTTCTGTACAGCCTGAGCTCCATCTCTGTGCCCCCTCCCCAGGCCCTCTGCTATGCTTACAAAGTGCATGGGACTCAGCCCAGCTGCTTTGGAATGCTCTGAGAGGGTGGCCTCAGGACACTCTGAAAGGGTGGCCTCCCTCTGAGCAGTCACTCTGGGTGCCATTAGTGGGGAAAAAGCAGGTGGCTAAGTGTATGCAGCATGCAAACACTGAAGTACAGCAGGAGACAACTGCCCCAGGAGACAAATCCTGCTCTAAATTTGCTTTATTTCTCTGCTGCCCATTACCAGAGCCCAGGCTGAGCTCTGCTGCAGACATCTCTACTGTCTTGTGCGAATCCCCTTGGGTAACCTGCATTGCTAAACACATTCTCACAGGGCTCTGGGTAACCTGATCTAGTGGAGGATGTCCCTGCTGACTGCAGAGGGGCTTGGACTGGATGAGCTTTGGAGCTCCCTTCCAGCCCAGACCGTTCTGTGGTTCAGTGATTCTGCATCTCCTTGCTTCTGGAGGAAGCCCACCCAGTGTCAGCTCCCTGCCAGGGTTGGAAAGCCACAGCAAAGTGAAGATAAATGCTGCCAGTTTCTGACTGAGATGAAAAGTCAAAACCATATCTTGGGCATCACAGAAATGTTTTTGATTTCATTAGAATTTGACAAAATAGACAAACTCAGGAGAACATTCTGGACCAAAAGAAATCTAATTAAAAAAGGACCATAAAAAGCCATTCTGACTTGCACTTCTTCAAGAGGAAGTAGAACAGATTCATAGAAGATTTCTGGGATATTAAACACCATTTTTTTTCATCTCCTAAAATGAGTTCTGGTTAACAGAGCTTTCAGGAGGCCAGCTCCAGACCTGGTGCAAACCTTGTCTGCAGGTCTGCCCTGGGTGGACCCGGCAAGGCAGAGCCCCAAGTGCTCTCTAGGCTTCCAGCTTTGTGGGGTGAAAGTGGAAGCAGAGGTAACACAGGGGATTGTCCCTTCCCAAGACCCCCTTGCTGGAGACCCCAGCTCGAGCAGAGTGACCTTCCCTGCTGAGTGAGAGCTGCCTGGGATGGAGAGGCTTCTCTGAGGGAATCTGAGCAGGACAGGCTCCTGCACAGCCATTAGCAGTGAGCTCCAATGGGAGCAGGCTTTGATCCTGCTTCTACAAACACTGTGGGGCAATGTCCTCACTGCTGTCACTGGAGTCACCCCCACACCTTCTGTCTCTTCAACGAGTCCAAGGTCTCTAGATAACCTCAGCCCTCTACAGAAAGAACTGGGCAAGGAAGAGAGGCAGTTGAAAAGGTGACAGGGAGAGATTAAAGACATTGCAGCATCTCTGCTGCAGGAAGAAATGCTCGCACCCAGCCTCGGTTGCTCCTCACTGGGAGCCCCATGAAACTCCCATCAGGTCATGATGGCAGAGATATGCCCATCATGGATGCAAGAACAGCACCTGTGGCTGCCAGGCTCCTGACAGAGGGCTGCATGGCAACAGGCTGAAAATGCCCTCAGCAGGACACAGCAGAAGTGATTTGACACACACCAAACAGGAACAGAAGACATTGCATTGCTCAGAGCATTCTTGCCATTGATGGCCAAGGGTGCTGACCCTTCTTGGGCAGCATCAGCCCCTGCCCAGGGGCACTGTAAGCTGTGCTGCTGCCAAGTTGTCCCCACCTCATGTCACACTGCCACACACTGCTGAGATTTCTCCAGCTCTGCCCTCACAGGTGTCCTGGTCTCAGCCCAGTCCCCAAACTGCCCCCAGCAGAAACCCTCCATTCCCTCTGTCCCCTCCTCCTGCTCTCCCTGCCCCAACCTTGTTTTGCCACTCAGCTGAGGCACCTGCACCCCTTGCATCCTCCTGTGCCGTTTCAGCCAGGGAAGACACCAAAGGCAGTGCCTTGAGCTGAGCTCTGCCCTGAGCTCAAGGCACTGGGAGTTGGTCTGACTGCACTGGGAGGCTGAATGAGCACCCCAGGAACTGACTTCTCTGGGGGGTTAATTCCTCCCCTCTATGGACTTATCTGAGGCTTATTTTTAAAACACAACACACTGCTAGCAGGGACTCGTTTTCTTCTTTTTCCAAGGAAATGAGAAGCAGACACAACCTCCACTATCACCAAAAGCCTGATTGAGAGGGAAACAGACAAAAGTAATTCAAGGAACTAAAAATGGCACAAGGAAAACCTTACTTTGTGGTTTAGATCTCAGATTCTTTGACTGCTTTCATATTTTCCCCTGCAGAGGCTCTAAGGAACAGGAGGCAAAAATGAAAGAAGTGTTTTTGTAAGTCACAAGCTGTCAGCAATATCTGCACACAACAGCCCCCACTCCAGCACTGAGGAGTCCTGAATCAGCAGAGCAGAACACTTCATTAAAAGCATCCTTAGAAGCTTTGATTCAGTCACCAAACTGAGGCTCAGTGGGAATTACTGCAGAGTCAACCACACTGGGGGTGTGAAGAGGACAAGGCAAGGACAAACTAAAAATAATGGAAACTCCTGGCTTGGATCACATCAAAACCTCTTACTGCAGGCAACATGACTGGGAAAAAACGAAAGAAAGAACTGGTTAGGATGGAGAAACCTCTCTGCTTAGCCAGGATGGTTCTTTGTTGGGTTATTTTTTCCCTTTTAACTAAAAAGTACCAACGTGAAAATCCAGGTTTGAAATGAAAGGTCAGAAAATGTTGTTCCAAACCCGATGAACTAAAACATCTGCCCCTTGCTGGAGTAGGATGTGTCCTTTTCTTGATAAAAAACCTGAGAGTCTTTAGTCTCTCTTTTGGTCTCTTTTCCCCTGCACTTCAGCTGCTAATCTGCTGCCTGTGGTCGCCACCTAAAGGCGGCTCCCTGCGGACTCTTCTTGCAGCCGTTTCTGCACCACTTTGCAGCATCTCCCACGTGGCTGACACCTCCACCGCTCGTTCCTGTCCTCCAGTCATGCACACAATGCTGCTGCTCAAACATCTGTAAAACAACACCAACTGTGTCCTTCAACGAGCTGCCCGGGGGGTACTGGCTCCCAGTTGTACCTGCTGAGTGTTCATCACTCTTCAGCAATGTCACAACTGCAGGCAGACCCGACCTGAAATGCTCCTGATTGGGATTCACTCCTGCATCTGGAGCAACTCTGCTCTGAGGACAGGCTGAGGGAGCTGGGGTTGGTCAACCTGGAGAGGAGAAGGCTCCAGGGGGACCTGAGAGCTGCCTCCCAATAGCTGAAAGGATCCTGCAGGAAGGTTGCAGAGAGACTTTCCCATAGGATGTCTGAAGACAGGCCAAGGGGGAATGGTTTGGAGCTGAGGCAGAGCAGGGTTAGACTGGAGCTGAGGAAGAAGTTCCTCAGTGTAAGGGTGGTGAGAGTCTGGAATGGGTTGCCCAGGGAGGCTGTGGATGCCTCCTGCCTGGGGGTGTTCCAGGCCAGGTTGGATGAGGCATTGAGCAGCTGAGTCTGGTTGAGAGGTGCCCCTAGGCATGGAAGGGGTTGCAGGAGATGCTCTCTGAGGTCCCTTCCAACCTGTGATTCTATGACTGGGCAGCAGCAGATACCCCACCACGAGCATCACCATCTTGCACCCATGCCACACTGAGCAAGCAGCTCCTGAGCCCTGGAGGTGGGCACCTGGCTGCCAGCACACAGCAGGCAGGGCTGAGTCTTACCAGGCTGGAGTTGGCAACGTTGGTATCATCCTCGGGCATTGGCTGGTAGACAGCCAGTGCAACACAGTTGGCGAAGATGGTCAGGAGGATGATGATCTCAAAGGGTCTGAGAGGAAGTGTTAAGGAGTGGAGACAGGAGTGAAACAGCAGCTACAGCCTCGCCCTGTCCTGTCAGGGTTTGTGAGTGAGAACCCCTCTGGCTCTGGGGAAACCCTACCAGAGAGAGCAGTCAGAATTCACCCCCTGCACACCCTCAGCTGCTGTCCCTTTCTTGGTTCCCAGCAGAAGGAGGGAGTGGGTCAGGATGAGACACTGGGCCTGGAGACTCGACACATGGCTGCTGGGAAGGGGCAGCTTTGGCAGAGGACATATGAGGAGGGGGACAGCATTTGAAAAGCTGCAGTGGAGGCATAACAAGGGAATGGGAGAGCTGCGAGTTTCCTCCTCATGATTCCTCAGTAAATCATCTTCAGAGGTCAGCACCCTCTGGAACAATGTAGGCACTTAAAGCATCACCCATCAAGCGGTGCTGGCTCTGCCCCCCAGTGTCCCCAGCACCCCCAAGTGTCTCCCTGACACTCTACTCACTGTGTCTTGTGTCTCCCTGGCAAGATGACATCCAGGGACAAGACAGCTCAGCTAAGGTCTCCTCTAACAAACCATTCAGCTATTGACCTCCCCAGGTGGTCTACAAGCCTGAGTGCAAGCAGAGCTCCTGTGACTGTTCCCAGGAGTGTCACAGGCTGGCAGCCACCAGCAATCCCTCTCTGACCTGTTCTAAGGCTGTCCCAGGCCATGGGGCAGAGCCCAGGGCTTAGAGGCTTCCCTGCCTGCTTCAAGGTGAGATGAACAGCCTCTTGTTGAAGAGTGACTCATCCTGTGCCAGGAGCTAGGATCAGCTTCCTGCTCGCAGGCTTGGGAGTCTGTCATTGTTGTGAGGCAGAAATGCAGCGAGACAGAGCGAGCAAAAAAAAAAAATAAAAGAGGCACTTGGTGTCACCCAGCAGTGTCTCTGCCTCTTGCCACTGCACCAGAGCCTCAACTGCCTCATCTCCTTGCACTGCAGTCTCACTTCTTTCTTTCCTTCAGCCTCCTCCCACACAGCAGCCAGGAACCCCAAGCTGAGCCTTGCAGCAGGAATCAGGCCCTCATGTCTTGCAGCTCCTTCAGGATTCCCAGACTCCTCACCCATCTGCCTTGAAGTCATCCTGGCTGCAAAGCTGACTCAGAACAGGAGAGTCCCAACAACCATCAGCTGTCTGGGCCAGCTGCTAAGCACACAGTACCCAGACACATGCAGGGCACCCAGGTGGCCTTACACTGGCAAATGTGCTTTTGGAGATGCGGGCACACCTCAAGAGCAATAGGCCTCTGACTCAAGCCAGCCTGACTCTCACTCACCCTAGACTGAGGGCAGTGATTTCCCCCCCACCACTATCCAACCTCCTGGGAAAGACCCTGCCCCACTTCTGTGGCCCAGCTTTGTGCTCTGACAGCAGAAGCTAAGCATCAGAGATGTGCCCAAGGGACAGGAATGAGCAGTGCCATACTGAGTCAGATGCCAGATATCCCCACAGAAAATGTCACAGCTAATCCCCCCCTGGCAGCTTGGTTTGCCCCAAAGACCAGAACGGCCTCAGGAACTGGCACGACCCTGACAGGCCCTGCAGAGCCTGATCTCAGAATGGGGACTGCCAGGTGCCCCTGGGTATAAATACAGCCAGGCACAAGAGACCTGCTGCAGAAACCTGATGCCATGGATCATTTGTCCTGCACAGGGCAGAGCCATCTGCACCTGCAGCCTTCCTGGTGGAACATCCATGTCTCCCCTTCACATCCCCCTTCCAGGGCAGCAGTGTGGGAAAGCCCACCCTGTGCATGCCCTGGGCAGGAGCAGGGATGTGTTTGAGTATGTTGGAAGACATAGATCCTATTTCTAGCTCTTCCCCTGCCCCCAGGCTGTATGCACAAGTTTCTTCCATACCCAGTGCCTATTTCAGACACAGACACAGCTCCCTCCCATGTGCTTGCAGAGAACCAAGTCCTCATGCCAGAGAATTCCCCTGAGAATTTCCCAGAGAATTTCTGCTTTGCTCCCCCTCCTCAAAGAACAGAGCCCATTTGCAGGACCAACAGAGCATCACCAGAGGTGTGAGCATGCCCTAAGTGCCTACACATGGTAAGATGGCATCTCCAGCAGTGCAGGGGCATGGCTGTGCTGTCCCTGTGCCACTAAGGGTACAGCAGCATAGCCAGCCTCAGGCAGCCAAGCCAGCTCAAAAAGAAGTAAAGCCAGGGCTGGGGTGATCCTGCCGAGGCCAGAAAAATGCAGATAGGTTCAGTGACTGAAATGAGAAAAGTTGGAGCAGATAAATGGATTTGCTGGAGAAATCCCTGAATCCCATCACTTTTGTTTGAGCTCAAATGTTTTGCTGAAGCCCAAGTGAAACCTTTCTTCTCCTGTTCCTTTCACTTCCTTAAAGCACAGGCAAACAGAGCCTAGGACAGCTCCTGGCTGGTGGCAGACAACAGGGCATAAGGCCCCAGTGAAAGAGGACAAATCGAAGAGCAACCTCCCAACACTCATCCCTGTCCTTTGGAACAGAGCACTCACAGAAGTCTTCACTTGTGTCAGCAGTCCTAGGGAGGGATGGGAAAGGGAGCCTAAGAGGACAAGAGTGACAGCAAGGATTCAGGGGATACTGACCAGCCCCCATTATCAAGGCAGGGGGCAGCTGAGGGACAAGTAGTGCCACATGCACAGAGCCATCCCAAGTAACTCACCATGCTCTTGCTACCCACCCCCAAACCTCTCTCCTTGGGCAGCCTCTTCTCCCCAGATCCACCCTCAGCTCCCACTCCTCCAGCCTGCCCTTCCTCCTCTGCCTGGCCCCCAGCCCACCGCAGACCCTTCCTCACCATCAGTCTGCCCTGTTTCTCCCCAAGCCCCTTGCCATGCAGCCTCCCCCCTGCCTGTCCCCACACCTCCCTACCCAAACTCCTCACAGACCTGTTCCTGCTGTGGTTTCACAGCCACTGCCTTTGCCACACAATCTGCCAAGGCTCCTGGGGCACAGGCTTGGGTTGTGCTGGCAGCTCTCCTTCTTGCCCCATGGGGTCCTGCTCCCCAGCACCTCTGCCCACAGGCACTCACAGGGTTGCTCCCAAGGCCGTGCAGCCAGAAGGATACTTCCACTCCACGATGCTGATGCAAGCCTTGCGCAGGGGGTTCTGAAGGGTCAAGCAGAAGAGAGCCCTGGCTGGTCTGGGGGCTGCTGGTGGCACTGGCTTCTTGGACTTCTCCTTCTGCTGCCTCTTCCTCATATCATCCTGGGGAGAAGCAGGCTCCATGATGTTTCCCTCCTAGTTGTTTCTCCCTCCACAGCTCCCTAGGTCAGCTGGAGCTCCTCTGGATGTCCCTCCACATGGAGCTTGTCTGGTCTGCTCCACACACCACCAGAGGCCAGTGGGGAGTGGGGGCTGGAGCCTGTGCTGGCCTGTACAAACACACAAAGCATGAGGTTAAATTTAGATCCCAGCCTGGCTTCTGGGTGCTGCCTCAGGAGCTGAGGCAGCACAAGGGCCCCTGCAGCTGTTGCTTCTTCACCCGAGTGCCTTGCATGCCAGTGGACAGGGCTGGGGGTGGAAAGGGCACCTCCCCATGACAGGGGAAACTGAGGCACCAGAAGCAACTTCTCTTGGGTTTGTCCTGGGGTTTCCTGGACTGAGTCTGCAAAATAATTGCAGCAATCTTATTAGCTACAGTTGGGATCCACAGCAAATTGTGTCCCTGTCCTACAGGGATGTTGGATGTCACAGCCTAATGTCAGCTGACAGCTGTGCCAGTGAGCTGCTTGACACACTGCATCACACTGCCTTGTCCCGAGCTTCCTCTCCTCTGATCTGCAGGGTCAGGATACTCTGGAGGGAAAGGGCTTTGCAGCCGTGCAGCAGGTGGTGTGGAAGGTCAGGAGGGCACAGTGCTAAGGAACCAATCCCTCCCTGCCTATGGCACGGATACAGACGTGAGAGCAACTCCTGCAGCTGCTCCAGCCAGCACTGATGCACTTTGGAGGTGGCCCTAGATGATGAAGGGGTTAATTTAGTAACCTGCCCCTCCCTACCAAACTTGGCTGTATTTTGTGCAAATCAGAGTCCAACCCAGCCCTGTTTCCCTGTGAGGCAGGTTCAAGTATGTTCCCTTTTCCCACTCAGTCCTTGTTTTTCTCCCAAACCCTGACGGAAGCCAGGACCCAGCTGCTGCTGCCTGCACAGGACAGCCTGTGGCAGAAAAAGCCAGGACCCGAGGTCCATCTAGTGGGACATCCAAGGAGAAACATCCGTGCTTTGCCAGCCTGGGAAAGTCTCGGGGTGAGCGAGCTGAGGCTGTGCAGCCTCTGCGGAGAGGATGATCAAAGCCTCTCTGACTCTGTGTCCAGCTGCTGGCCACCACTCACCACCTTGCTGTGCCCTGTGTTTTACACGGGGCTTGCTGGAAGCCACCAACCTGACACACTGCAGTGCTCTGTGCTCCCCTCTGCCTGGGAGAGAGACTCTGCCCTCAAGCGATCTCTTCATATCTGTGAAATGTGTACATCTGATTCGTGTCAATGTGGAACAATCTCAGGACAAAGGGAGGAGATGTGTCTTTTCTTGTGCATAAACTGAGTTTCTTTAAGGTTGTGCCATACCGTGAAATGTACCTCTCATACTGGCTAGAACTAGTCTGTTGCTAACTGCAAGTGTTAAAAACATCCAGTGCACATGAGCAAAGTCAGGGGTCATCCAGGGGATGAGTTGAGGAGGTGAGTAAAGCCCGGGGTCATCCAAAGGACAAGTTGAGGAAGACTACAAACTTCATCCCAACAACCACCAGGTGAAGACAGAGAAGCCCCCAACAGGACTAGAGAGTATGCGCATAGAAGTCCACACCTATTCCTTGCCGAGGGAATATAAACTGAGGGGAGAAGCACAGTGGTGTGCATTGCTGGTGGGCAGAGACTCCCCTATGCATGCAGTGCTGTGTGTTTTTATTCACTTAAAAATTAATAAACTGAGTTTCTTGGCAACTCTATATAGAGCTTGCCAGTCTCACTTATCACAACTTGGGGGCTTGTCCAGGATGGTCTTAGATCCCAGGTTGTGACTCAGGTTACAAGAGGTCCCACCTTTTGGTGGCTTCTGCCCGGGGTCGGGTTGGGACTAACACCATCTGGAACCTGAATAAAGGCAAGCAAAGAACATTTTTTTATTTTGCATAAGAGATTTTTTTGGTGCAAGCTCCCTTGCCAGCATTTTGCCTGTAATACTGAGTGCAAAGATCTGGACGAAGACGATGGAGTGGTAAGAAAAAGCATGTACTGTTCAGCTGGGTGGGATTAAGTTGTCTGTGTGTATAAGAGTGTGGGACTGATAGGATTTGTGGGTGGGTGATACATTATAAAACACACACACACACCCCAAGACACTCTTAGCAGCAACCAAGGAATATGGTTCAGGCAGGACCCAAGGAGAGGGAGCAAATTATAGGATTTGTGGGTGGGCAATAACCTGCAAGGCAATTCCAGCCCAGGGGACAAATTCCACCTAGACACCAGCAATCACGTGGGTCACTGTGGATAATCCTGCGTGACCAGCTTGGTGAGAACATGAACAAGTGGGATGGTCAACCTACTTCAGTGTGCTGGTTTGAGTTAATTGGAATATTTTAATAGAGAAAAATTATACTGTAGGCTGTGAAGGTAAAACCATGGTGCTGTCTACTTCACTCATAGGTTTGCTGCGATGTTTAGGTATAAGAAAACCAAAACAAGAAGATAAGAGTCTCTCAAGCTGGCAGTCTTAGTCACGGGACTTGCTGGCTGCTTGGNAGTCACGGGACTTGCTGGCTGCTTGGG
>VWYK01093883.1:9968-21189 GCA_013399775.1 Semnornis frantzii
ACCCGCCACAGGCACCAGCCACAGGCACCTGCCTGCCTCCCAGATGCCCCCTGCCCAGGGCAGGCAACCCCCAGCACACAGCATCCCCAGGGCATCCCAGCAGCACTGCTGCAGCACCTCGTGAGGAGCACTGCAGCTGCCTGCCCTCCTCACCCACAAACCCTGAGGCCCCTCCAAGCCCACACCTCAGCTCTCCCACCTGATGCTTCTTCACTCTGCTTAGGCTCTGCCTCTCCCAAACCCACTCCAGCTGTACCATGAGCCTTGCTTTAAGCCTCCAGCTGCTAGGTTCCTGTTGTGCAGGCACTCTCCATGCCCAGCCCTCTGCCACATCAGGGCCCTGCACAAGTTCCCTGAGCTCAGGTTTTGCTCTCATGCCCCCAGGCACAAACTCCAGCATCTGCCCTGACCCAAAGCACAGCATAGGGACACAGTATTTGCCAAGGGGGCACCAGGCTGCTGCTCTGGCTCTGCCCTCCCCACTGCAGAGCCTGGCACGGCCCCAGAGACTGCTGACAGGATGGATACATCCAGAGCCTGTGAGAGGCTCAAACTAGGAAACAGTGCCCAGTAACAGCCTCTCTGAGCTGCCATAAGGAGAGCCCCAGGAGGAGAAGGATGGGAATACAGAGGATCCTTGGCCCTGGGGCCCACTGACCTTGGCTTGCTCCCCAGGCTGCTCAGCAGCAGCCATCAAATGACTTTCAGTACCCTTTTCCTGGGACATATTTTGGCTGAAAGAACACAGAGCAAAGCAGGAGAGAGGCAAAACCAGGGTCACACTGCCCCAGGAGCACCCAGCCACATCCTAGAGGAAAGAGGTGTAGGGGACACAGAGATCTCTGCAGCCACACACGTCAGGGAGCTCCCCAGAGGCAATCCCATCTGTACTGAGATATGGGCACAAGAGATGCCCAAAGTGGTGGTGCCTGCCTGGGCTAGAAGCAGGCAGGAGAGGAGGAGAGCTGTGCTCCAAGGCAAGGGCAGGCAGCCCAAGGGAGCATTTGCACAGCTGCATCACAGAGCAGAGTGCCAGGGCTCCTTGTTCCCAGCTCAGGTCACTACACAGCACTTCCATGGGAAGCAGGATGAGGCCACAGCTGCTCCAGGAGCAGAAAGCCAACAGCTGGAAGCATCCAGGGTCTCCCTCATGTGGCTTCATGACCCAGCAGGGTCAAGAGTTAGAGCCTGGCATAGCTGCAGCTCAGCTGAGCACTCCTGCTCCTAATTTATCCTGGCAGAACCCTGAGCATGCAGGGTCCTCAGCAGCACTTGGATTCCCAGCATCTGCTCCAGCATTCCCACATTAGCATTTCCTAGAGGGAACTGCCAGGGGAGAGCTGGGCAAGGGACAGCCTTGCACAGCCCAGGAGAAGGATTCCACTGCACTGACATCTGCTCCTACCCACTTTTCAGTCCCCTAGAGACAGCCAGCAAAGCTTCAGTGCCCTGTGCCCTCCCTGGCACAACTGAGCCCAGCACAGAGCCATAAGAGAGCTGCAAGGGAAGGGGCTGCTTGGAGGACAGCACCTGGGCTCAGTGTGTCCCTGCATCCTTCCTGAGATTCCAAGGCCATTTACTTGTCACTGCAACAAGCACCAAGGACCAGCACCCCAGGCTGCCCCTCTGTGCCACAACACCATCATGCTGCCTTGGGAACCCTTCCTGACCTCTCTGGTCTGCTGCTGGGACTCTTGGTTTTCATTGAACACTTTTCCTTTCTGTTTAGGCAGACTGAAGCAGGCAGAGGGGGAAGGTGGGGGGCATGGCACATGCTGGAGAGGGGTACAGGATGGGGATGGTCACTAAGAGGCATGGAGTGGCAGCTGGAGGAAAGCTGCCTGCACACATGGTTCTGGCTTCTCCTTCTGCTTTGTCACATGAAAACAAGCTAAAAATACAGCATAGATTTTCCTGGCAAGCAGGGGCCAGGCCTCACACAGAGGGCAACAGGGCAGAACCTTCAGACCCAGGGAAGATGGAGATGCAGGAGGGCACCTGCAGCAGGGCTGGGGGAGAAGCCCTGGACAGGTGGGCACTGACTCCAGTACAGCCTTCCAAGGGGAGTCCAAAGAGATTTTAATGTTCTTCAGATGAGATAAAGTCCAAGCCCCAAGCCACAGCACTGCTCTAACCCACATCCATCACTCACCCCTCAACACACATCCACCCCAGTCCCATGGTGTGGATGTCACAGCCCTTCCAGCAGGCTGGCAGCAGATGGGGATGGTCAAAGAGACAACCAGCCCATCTCAGGCCCAGCCACCAGAGAGAATCCCTCAGGATATCAGGGATATCCCTCAGGAGCTGCACGTGGAGGGTGCTGGAGGGTCTGAAGCAGCTTCCCACAACCAGCAGCCCCTTTTCCATCTCCTTCCAGGCTCTCCTCAGCCCTGACATGGCACACGGTTTCTTTAGCACTCCAACCTCCACACCAACCCCTAGAGCAAAGGGTTAATCAGCAAAGCAAAGAGCATCGAAGCCACCCTGGAGGCATCCAGAGACAGCTCCCAGCCCTTTGCAATCTTGCCTCTACACCCAGGACTTCTCCGGGGACACTGCCCTTGGATGTTTGATACAATTGCCTTAGCTATCCTTACCCCATGCTCTGCCTGTCCTTAACACCTGGCAGCTGACAGCCTGAAGGGGCTCCCTCTCTGCTCTGCTGCTTGCAGGCCTGTCACATCAGTGCTCCGTGCCTCAGTTTCCCCATCAGTAAATCAGGCAGAGCTGTCAGGGGCTTGCTTGCAGACCCCACGCAGCCAGAAGCCGGTGGCAGATGGCAGCACAGCTCCCCAGCCGGGCACCTCTCACCCAGCACTTCAAACAGCCCAGAGTCATCTCCCCCACACCACACATGCTCTGGCTGCCTCAACCTCTTCCAAAAACAAAGGCTGCAAATGCCCTCCGTGCCCACAGTTTGTGGCACTGCTCTGAGAGCTGCTGGCAAGCAGAGGGGCACGACCGCATCCTCGGGCAGCGGCACAGAGCAGGCAGCTGTGACCCAGCAGCCAGCCACACCCCAGGGCACCGTTTGACACTGGGTGCCCACCCGAGGGTTGGCATTCCCAGTTGGGGAGGCAGCAAGTGGCAGGTACAGCAGCAGAGACAGCCCAGAGCAGAGGTTCATCGCTCAGACAGTGGCACCAAAGCAGCGGCCAGCCGAGCCCGCAGCCCAGGGCACTGCCGCTCCGGTGGGCTGGGTCAGCCTCTTCCAAAAACAAAAGCTGCAAATGCCCTCGGTGCCCAGCTGGGCTGGGGCTGCACGGCTTGTGGCACTGCTCAGAGAGCTGCTGGTAAGCAGAGGGGCACGATCGCATCCTCGGGCAGCGGCACAGAGCAGGCAGCTGTGACCCAGCAGCCAGCCGCACCCCAGGGCACCATTTGACACTGGGTGCCCACCCGAGGGTTGGCATTCCCAGTTGGGGAGGCAGCAAGTGGCAGGTACAGCAGCAGAGACAGCCCAGAGCAGAGGTTCATCGCTCAGACAGTGGCACCAAAGCAGCGNCAGTCGGACCTGGGAAGCTCATCCAGTCCAGTCGGACCTGGGAAGCTCATCCAGTCCAGTCGGACCTGGGAAGCTCATCCAGTCCAGTCGGACCTGGGAAGCTCATCCAGTCCAGTCGGACCTGGGAAGCTCATCCAGTCCAGTCGGACCTGGGAAGCTCATCCAGTCCAGTCGGACCTGGGAAGCTCATCCAGTCCAGTCGGACCTGGGAAGCTCATCCAGTCCAGTCGGACCTGGGAAGCTCATCCAGTCCAGTCGGACCTGGGAAGCTCATCCAGTCCAGTCGGACCTGGGAAGCTCATCCAGTCCAGTCGGACCTGGGAAGCTCATCCAGTCCAGTCGGACCTGGGAAGCTCATCCAGTCCAGTCGGACCTGGGAAGCTCATCCAGTCCAGTCGGACCTGGGAAGCTCATCCAGTCCAGTCGGACCTGGGAAGCTCATCCAGTCCAGTCGGACCTGGGAAGCTCATCCAGTCCAGTCGGACCTGGGAAGCTCATCCAGTCCAATCCCCCCTGCCAGAGCAGGATCACCTATTCCAGATCACACAGGAACACATCCTGGTGGGTTTGGAATATCTCCAGAGAGGGAGACTCCACAACCCCCCCTCCCAGGCAGGATTGTTCAACCTGGAGAAGAGGAGGCTGGTGGGGGACTTGCCATGCTGTACAACCCCCTGAAAGGAGGGTGTAATGAGGCAGAAGTTGGTCTCCTCTTCCAGGTAATAAGCGAGGACGAGAAGAAATGGCCTCAAGTTACAGCAGGAGAGGTTTAAGTTGGATATTAGAAGAAAATTCTTCACTGACAGGGCTCTCAAACACCAAAACAGGCCTCCCTCCAGGGGGTTGGTTGCTTCCCCATCCCTAAAGGTGGTTAAGACACAGATGTGGTGCTGAAGGAGGTGGTTTAGCACCAGCCTGGGTAGTTAGATAATAGCTGGACTTGATCTTACAGATCTTTTCCAACTGAAATAATTCTATGATAGGCTGAGCCAGAATCCAGCTGCCCTAGGGTGGGCAGAGGCTCAGGTGGAGGTCGTGGCACATGCACAAAACATCTCATCTGCAATGCTCCCACACAAGCAGGCTCACATGCTGGGAGGCAAACACAGGCACTAGCCCTGCACATGGCCCTCCAGCGTGTGGAGCACAGCATGGGGCAAACAGGGCTGCTGCTCTCCAGCTCTTCATGTGGGGCACTTGCAAGATTTTGGGCTCCATCAAAAGCCAGCAGCTCAAGGGAGATGATTTTTGCCTCTCTGCTCTGGTGAAGCCCTACCTGCAGTGCTGTGGCCAGCTCCAGAGTCTCCAGGGGAGACATGGACCTGCTGGAGCAGGTTCAGAGAAGGGCTCTAAAATGATCAGAGGGCTGGAACACCTCTGCTATGGAGAACAGCTGAGAGAGATCTTCAGCCTTAAGAGGAGAAGGCTTCAAGGGAGACTTTATGGCAGCCTTTCAGTACTCAAGGGAGTCTATAAGAAAGATGAGGACAGTCTCCTCAGCAGGGCCTGTTGCAATGTGACAAGGGGTGATGGTTTTAAACTAAGAGGCAGATTTAGACTGGAGAGAAAGAAGAACATTTTTACACTGAGGGTGGTGAGACACTGACACAGGTTGCCCAGAGGTGGTAGAAGCCTCATTCTTGTTAACATTCAAGTTCAGGTTGGATGAGTCTCTGAGCAACCTGATCCAGTTGAAGATGTCTCAGCTGACTACAGGGACACTTGGTCTAGGTGACCTTTAAATGTCCCCTTCCAAGCCAAACCATTCTGTGACTCTTGAATGCCCAAACATCATACACAAACTGCAGCCTCTGGACAAGAAACCCACCCACAGCACCACTTCAGCAGGGGCTCTGCTCTGCACCCCTGGGTGCAGAAGGGAGAACAAGAGAATCTGGAGGAGACCACAGCCTGCAGAATGCTGTCTCTTCTCTATGAAACAGCAATCTTAGACCCAAAGCATCCTTATCTCACCTCTCCAAGACAGCTGACAAACTCTGCAGGATGAGGACCAAGATGTCACATCACCTTGAATCCATATGGGTCACCAACTTCTCCTGTCCTGCCAACAGCTCAGACTCCATGTTATGCTCAGAAAAACCATGGGGAGTCCTGGCAGGTACCAAAATCATCTCCTCCCTGAAGAAATACCTGTTGTGGGCCATCAGTAGAGCCAGGTAATACAGACATGGCTGGAAAGCACTTGGAGACCCTAGTGAGGTCAGGAACAAGGAGGACAGAGACACAGCAGATTCTGGCCTGAAAAGGCAGGAACCTCAGCCCAGCTGGAATCCCAAGTCCCAGACAAAGTGGGGCTGTAACCCTGAGTGTATGATGTCTCCTGATCAGCATTAGCTCATCCACTGCTGAGAAAGCAGAGCTGAGACCTGGTCCTGACAATCAACTGCTCCAAACCCCATCTTTTATAGCCCATCTATCCCAGATCTTTCTGCTCTGCTCCTCCATACACACAGCCTGGAAGGCTGCAAAAGCACTGGAGGTCTCAGACCCCACCTGTGCCAGGGAAGTCACCTCCCTTCAGGACTGATCAGCAAGGATAAAGGCTTTAAGAGCAAGGCAAGGAAGCAGCAGCCAGCCCAGAGGGATGCACCCAGCCCTGTGTGCCCCTGGTGCAAGTTTAACCACTTTGGTTCACAGGGCAGCACCCACTATGGACCCAATCCCCAGATGCAAAGAGATCAATGCAAGGACAGTCAGGACCAGCACCCCCATCTCTAGAGCATCAAGACCATATCTCTGCCCACCTCCTTTGGCCCCAAGCATCCCTGCCCACCTCCTTTGGCCCCAAGCATCCCTGCCCCCTCTTCTGTCATCATAGCCTTGTGCTACAGCCACTGCCCCCACCCTTACAGCCTTTGGGACAGCCACTCTGCCTGGACAAGAGCCCTACACAAAACAAAGCTGGACCAAATTAGGAACCTTCTGAATAGTCTCTGCACCAGCCAAAGCCTCTGAGCCTAGGAGATGGGAGGAACAATGGAGTGGGAGGATTTGGAGATGCCGAGCCCTTCATCTCTGGAGAGCAGCCACACACAAGGCACACTGTGGCTGGATCGCAGAGGGGGGGGGGAAGTTTGTGGTCTGTGTCTGAAGCAAGCATCGACTTGAGCACCGCGGGAGCCCCCTGCCTGGCTCCTGCGCCGGCAGCAAGTTCTGCGCCTTCCAGGAAGATGCCTGCCCCCTTCCTTCTTCCCTCCTTCCCAGAGGCAGGTACAGAGGCACAGGCTGGTGTGCCGGCAGCGAAGGGGTGCTGAGCGCTGCCGCTCCGAGCACCCCCTCCTGGCTCTCCCCCACGCCACGTGCTGCCAGCTCCCGCGCAGCGAGTGGGGGCTGCGCTGTCGCTCACCCTCCCCACAGCACCCGGCTCTGACGCGGCTCTGCCACCCCCGGCCAGGCCCACGGCATGGAGTGGATGCTGCCGTGGGCTGCTGGGACAGCCCCGCAGGAAAGGATGGGACGACCCCTCCATGGCAGCTGGGGCAGGGGGGAAAGATGCTTCCCCTCGGCCCTGTGAGTGAGACCCTCAAATCCTCCATCCCACCGCCCCCTGATGAGCCACAGAATTAAGCAGGTTGGACAAGCCCCCTAGGATCGTCGAGTCCAGCCTATCACCTAACCCTTCTAATCACCTAACCCACTAACCCACTCGGTGCCTCACGCAGCCTCCTCTTAAACACCTCCAGGGATGGGCACTCCACCAGCTCCCCGGGCAGCACCCACCTCTCGGGTTGCCTCCCCTTGCCGAAGGCAGCTACGAGCTGCAGAGATAAGCCCTGCAGGCGCACCCAGCAGGGGTACCTTGCCACAAGGATCTCTCACCTCCCCTCGTGGGGCTGGCTCCGGGGCAGAGCTCCGTACACCTCAGCTACCTTCCTACCTCAAGGGTGCCCAAGGGTACCAAACGCAGGCCACCACCGCCTGCCTGGCAGCATCTCTGCAGTGCCATAGCAACAGCTGAGAAGTAGGGAGGCCCAGATGGCAAACTCCTCCGTCCGTCCTTCCCCACGCTCCCTGCCGGTGCACGCAGGCGCTGCCCACGCTGCCAGAAGGGAAACTCCCCAGCCCGCCCCAGCACGCAGCACTCGCTCTCACCCCGACACACGGCAGCACGGGCAAGCCCGGCCTCCCTCTGCCCCTGAGACCCCCCCACAGCCCCATGGATGAGGACCCCACAGTGCAAACACGCCCAGCTGCTTGGCACAGGAGGGCAGAAGGGGCTTTGTGCCACAGACACCCCCCTCAGAATGAAAGTTCTCCCTGTGCATCTGGGATTTTAAAGGGAGGTCTTGCAGTGGATGGAGCCCCACATGGCAGGGGTGAGGCTGAGGTGAGGGTGGGGCAGGGGTGGCTCAAATACCTCCAGATGTCACACCTGGCTGAGGGCACAGCAGAGACCACCCAGCTGCACGTGGAAAAGCAATGGCACAGACATGCCCCAGCCCCACAGCCACCCTCTGCCCGAGTGGGTAAAGGAAAATCCAACATCATGAGCCCAAGCTGGAGACATCTCAGCCAAGGTCCCAAGCTGGCCCCCCACAGCTAGACAGGGCCCTTGGCAGTCCTTGCAGGAATCTCTGTGCAGAGCCACATCCCCAGGGATGCAATCCAAAATTAGATATATTTCTGGGCAAGCTGAGAAAGGGCAGAAAGGCATCAGCCAACTTCCATCTCCATTTCAGGGCAGGAGCCTCCTGCCCTTCCCCTGCTTCACCATTAACTTGGCACTGCCTGCATTTGCACAAAGGTTGTGCCACCGTTCCCCCCAGCCCAGCCACAGCAGGAGCCACCAAGCCCTGGCAACAGCTGCTCCACTCTCACCAAAAAGGGGATGGGTGGGAAGCCAGAAGCAGCAACAGCAATCAGAGAGAAGGCCATTTACTGGGTGGGGGGAGTGCAACAGGAGGCTTCATGATGGGATGGAACACTGCAGGCATCCACGGGGCTGACCTGCCCTGTCTGCCTGCCTGTAGACTGTCTCCTGTCCTCCTTTTCTCAGGGGTCTCATCAGCCACTGAGATGTGTAACAACCCAAAGCTTCTGCTGGCTTGGCTCCCAGTGCTGGGGGGACCTGCCTGCCTGGGGTGAGATGACATGGTGAGGCCTCTTGGCTCCAGGAGGTAATGGACAAGGCTTCCAAGCCAGTTCACGCTGCTTGCTTTCCCCAGCCCTGGCAGCCTTTCGTCAGCACCACCCAAGCTCTGTTTTTGCAAAGCTGAGCTCATCTTTCGGAGCAAATAGAGCTCTGCTCAGCCCCAGGGTGGTGACTTCTCCCCAGCAGCACGATGGAACAGAGACCTCCACCTTCTCCAGGGCCCGTGGGAAGGACCTGGCTGGAATACCACATGCCCCAGCCACAGGGACAAGGCTAAACCTCCCCTATTCACGCCCCAACCCAGTGGGATATGGTTCTTTGCCTACATGCTGCCCACAAATGATGGCAAGCTGCCTAAAGAAGCCAACCCTTCAGAGCATGGCAAGCACCATTTGATGCCCAGATGAATCAGACCCACATGCCAGAAGTGATTCAGCAAGGACCAGGCTGAGCTTCCATGAATCCTTCAACACAGTACCCATGCTGGAGGGGCTGGCAAGAAGAGGTCTGACATCAACCTGGAAGGATGCAGGACCCAATACCTCCTATGCAAGAGCAATCCCTCTGCACCCATAAAGATCCCTTACAAACCAGGGCTGCCTTCCTCAAAAGCACAGAGCCCTAGGGAAAGTTTGCACTCATGCTTAGCATCTCAGCCCCTCGAGGCATTTTGGGGTTCTCCCCAGCACCCCTCAAGGCTGAGGGGTGAGGCACAGAGCCAGCAGTGATGCAGGGGTGAGGGAACATGCTTTGCTCGTGTGGAGCAGAGATGCATACAAATCCCATACAAAACACAGCACCTTCTCCTCCTTCCCCAACTTAGGAGGAGCTCCTCTTCAGCAAAAACAAAAACACAACCCAAAACAATCCCCCAGCATCTGCTTCTGGAGTCGTCCAGTTTTCCTCTTGTGTTTTTCTGCCCCTCTCCTTTTCAGAGAGTGCTTATCAGCATTTTTTTTTTTTTCAATTTCAAAGCAGTAAAGACCTTTTTCCGGGCACAAAGGACTCACGTAAGGCTACCTCTAGCAGCAGCTCAGACGCGTGTGTGTGTGGTGTGCATCTGACAACGCACGCTCCCCTACGCTGCCAGCTTCCCAAACCCCTTCCCAGCCTCTTCCCTGCTGCTCCCTGCCCACCGAAGGGTTAAAACCAAACCACAACAAACAGCAAAGCACGGGAGAAAAACACGAGTTTCTCTGACTTCCTCGGCATCACCCGCATCCCTCCCAGCACGGCAGGGAAAGAGCTCCAGCATCACGACACAGGATAAATATGGGGCGGCTGGAGGGGGAGCACTGCCTTAGTTTCCCCACGCAATATCCCCCTTCCTGCTGGCTTTGCTGGCAAGGTGCAAACTGAGCTGGGGGGTGGGGGGAGTTCAGGGCCAGTGGTACCTGCTGGAAACCTGTTTGGGCATCCCATGAACCTGTAAAGCCAGCAGGAGAAGCAGCTCCCATCGCCTTTACCCAGCAAAGGTGACAAGCAGAGCTGCGAAAGAGGCGCTGCAAATTACTCCATGGCTCTGCTGCAATCTCACTGTGACCAAGAAAAACCAGGCTCGGGAAGAGACCCAGCGAACCCCACTCTCCCTCCGTGGCACTGGGCAAGCGAGGTGGGAACGACTAAAATAAATAAATAACTGCCTAACCCTCCATTACTCATCTCGAACCTCGCTGCGTTTAAACTGCCAGAATAAAGGATTCCACCTCTTCTCTGCTCAACTCCCACTGCCAACTTGCTCTGGGGGCTACATTTCCCTAAATGCTCACATTTCAATTAGCATTAGAATAATGAAATGGTTCAGAGCTCATCTCACACACACACACCCCCCCCTAAAAAAATAAACCACCAAAAAACACACGTACTGGAAAATAAAGAGCAGAGATTGGAAGATATGAGGAATTTTCCCCACCACCACCACACACACACACACAGAGAGCAGCACGATGGATTCAGGAGAAGGAAATATTCCTTTTCTCGGCTCCACGCTGATGAGGTTTTAACGTGGGCTTTCCTAACCGCCTCTCCAAACAAGGATAATGCAACTCGGAGTTGCTTTTCCAGATAAACAAGCATGCAAACAAACGCAAAGTGCTCAACTAAAAATATCTCCCCTGCTCCTCCGATGCTTCTCGCCACCGCCACCACCCTGAGACCAAAACACACAAATCCTCTCGCAGCACCACAGCCAGTGGCAAAATTACAGCACCGTCAGTTAAATCGGCTACTTAAGGGGCATCTCACTGTCCTGGTTGGTTTCTCCCCCCCACACTTAAAAAGGCAAAACCGCAGATCCCCAGATAGGCTCAGCCAAGGAAGGGAAGGGAACGTTNTCCCCCCCCCCCCTTGCAGAAGCAAACAGTTCAAGGAAGCAGCAGCCTTAGCATCTTCGCCTGCTGCTCGCTCTCCTGCTAAGGAATCAGATCTCATTTACTTTATTCCTCTTAAGCCTTGGCCAAACTGTTGCTGGGGCTTGTTATTTTGGTCGTTTCGGAGGTGGGGTAAGGGGGGAAAGCCGGATCTGCCTGCCCGGCTCGGGAAGCCGGGGTGAGCGGTGCCAGGCAGCGCAGCAACGCCGAGGGCACCTGCGCCCTGCACCG
>VWYK01093888.1:0-10040 GCA_013399775.1 Semnornis frantzii
GAGCATCTTTGTGGCCCTTCATGACAGCTTATAATCAGATCAGCCAAAGCTGTGTTATACATATTCCATTCTGAACCAGGTAACATTCTTTAGTCCCTTCCTTCTTCATGAGACAAAATCTTCCTTCCCAGCAGGGGGAATGTGGCAGTGTCCCAGCTGACAAAGGGTTGGGAGATATTTATACAGAAAACCAGTTCAGCAATCCACAACTATTTGCTGTTTATAGCCTCTTCAGAATAGAGAGGAGGCATTCATGAACTTAAATTCCTGGCTGGAACACAGCACAGAAATGAGAGGGAAACATCTGCTCAGCCTTCAGGTCAGATCATCCTGGTGTTCCATTGAGGTTCCTGATGGTTTGGGTCAGGTACTCAGCAGGGCAATTGAATTCTTCCTCCTGCCCAGCCTCTGCAGAAGTCAAGGTGTGCAAATGCAGGGGATGTATGCTCATGTCTCCTCCTGACATAAACTCAGAAAGCCTCACAGCACATGGACTGACATGGACTCAGATCACCTCTCACAGCACAGGGGCTGGGCAGAGTTCCCACATCCCACAGCACAGATACAGTTTGAGACACCCACTTGATCCTTCCTTCTTCTTAACTTACCTCTCTTTGCTAACCAAGGGCTGGATATTGTTATACTATGAAAGGATATATCCCCTGATAAAAATTTATGAGAAGTAAAATCATCCCCATGGAAATTAATCTGACATTTAGAGTATCACAGTGAGAAGGAGCGAGCAGAAAAGAGGTCTCTGCAGAGGAATGCAACTTGGTATCTCCTTTTAGTGGTGTGATGCTACAGCAGGATAGAGCTTTTGAGTGCTGAAATAATTAAATCATATATAACTGTGGTTTCATTTACTTGAAAGTAAAGTAGTTTGATATTTCAGGGTTAGGTGGTTCCATTCTGGTTTTCAACACTTACTGTATCAGGAATACTGTGGGAAGCAGGAGTAGGGAAGTGATTGTAGGGAAGGGATGTACTCAGGATAACAGGATCACAGGATGTTAGGGGCTGGAAGGGACCTCTGGAGATCATTGAGTCCAACCTCCCCTGTCAGAGCAGGACCACAGGTTCTAGCACAGGTCACACAGGAACACATCCAGACAGGGCTTGAAAGTCAGAAGTGAAGGAGACTCCACAACCTGTCTGGGCAGCCTGTGCCAGTGCTCTATGACCCTTACACCAAAGAAGTTCTTCCTCATGTTGAGGTGGAACTTCCTGTGCTGTAGTTTTCATCCACTGCTCCTTCTCCTACCCCAGAGCACAATTGAGAAGAGTTTGTCTCCTCCTTCTTGATCCCCAGCCCTCAGATACTTATCACCATTGATGAGATCCCCTCTAAGTCTTCTTTTCACCAGACCAAACAGCCCCAGGTCCTTCAGTCCCTCCTCATCAGGCAGTGCTCCAGGCCCTTCATCATCTTTGTATCCTTCCTTTGCACTGTCTCCAGTAGATCCCTGTCCCTCCTGAACTGGGGAGCCCAGGACTGGATGCAATATACTAGGTGTAACCTCACCAGGGCAGAGGAGAGGAGGAGGAGAACCTCTCTCGATCTGCTGGCCACACTCTTCTTAATGCACCCTACTCATCACTGGTGAGGTTGCACCTCGAATACTGGTTCAGTTTTGGGCTCCTCACTGCAAGAAGGGTATTGAGGTTCTGGAGCAGGTCCAGAAAAGGGCAAGAAGAGGACAAAGGGCCTGGAGAACAGATCTGCTGAGTAGAGGCTGAGGGAACGTGGAACTGGGATTGTTTAATCTAGACAGGAGGAGGCTGAGGGGAGACGTTTTTGCTCTTTACACTTACCTGAAAAAAGACTGTAGTCAGATGGGTGTTGGTCTCTTCTCCCTAGATATCAAGCGATACAACACAGAGAAAAGGCCTGAAATGGCACCAGCAGAGGTTTAGATTGGATAATGGGAAAACTCCTTTCCTGCAAGAGTGGTCAGGCATTGGCACAGGCTGCCCAGGAAGGTGGTGGAGTCACCATCCCTGGAGGTGTTCAAGAAACGTGTAGAGATGGCACTTCATGGCATGGTTTTGAGGCCATGCTGATGTTAGGTTGGACTCAATCTTAGAGGGCTTTTCCAACCAAAACGATCCCCTGATTCTCTGAATGATGCAGTCTACAGCATTGGANTTTGCTCTTTACACTTACCTGAAAAAAGACTGTAGTCAGATGGGTGTTGGTCTCTTCTCCCTAGATATCAAGCGATACAACACAGAGAAAAGGCCTGAAATGGCACCAGCAGAGGTTTAGATTGGATAATGGGAAAACTCCTTTCCTGCAAGAGTGGTCAGGCATTGGCACAGGCTGCCCAGGAAGGTGGTGGAGTCACCATCCCTGGAGGTGTTCAAGAAACGTGTAGAGATGGCACTTCATGGCATGGTTTTGAGGCCATGCTGATGTTAGGTTGGACTCAATCTTAGAGGGCTTTTCCAACCAAAACGATCCCCTGATTCTCTGAATGATGCAGTCTACAGCATTGGAATGATCATGTCTGAGTAGATCTTCCTGTCAACCTGTTAGTGGCAGGACAGTAAAGTGCTGCTGTGACACGTTTGACATAATTTCTTTTGACAAATAATAGAAACTCTTTGCACATGAATTGATATCCATTGTCACTTACAATCTGTTCAGAAGCTCTCTGCCCTTGAAGACAAGAAGAGTCTTCAGAATTCACCATCTGGGCTGATTGAGCTGAATTCATATGGAATAATTCAATTCATTTAAATTAGTCACATGCTATGGAAAAATCTATATATATATATAGAGAGAGAGAGAGAGAGATGTATATTATCTGCCAGTGATCCATACAATTTAGGTAGAGTCCTCATCATGGACTAGCTTCTGAAGGGCATTCAGGGAAGATGATTTAGGGTGACAGAGCCCTTTGAATGCAAGCATACAGTCAGTGATGAGAAGCCAAAGGCAGCAGCAGTAATTTTCCAAGCAGAAATAGTTCAATGAGAGCACAGAGAGCTGCTAATATTTTTTTTCTATTATTATTAATTTTTTTAAAGGAAATTCTTTTAAAAAATATTATTTGCAGCCAAATACAGGCCTCAAGTTGTTTTTAAACTCCCCAAACTCACCTAAGAGCTTTTTTGTCAGCTGAGCAGACCTGGAAGGGATTTAGAAGCAAAATCAACGGAGCTTTGAATATGATCTTCTGCTGTATATGAATTAGTCCTCTTCCTTGGTATGGAAAATGAGTTTAAAGTGACTCTAGCTTCATTCCAATGTATCACGGCAGCCTGGAGTGGCATAACCTTCCTGGTTCCATTGGAAACTTTCTGATGGTGTCTGTACCAACATCTCACATCTGGAAGTTAGTAAGGAAGACAGATCTGTGAACTATGTCACAGGTCCTGAAGAGATCTAAAGCACCAAAATTAGGGAAAACAGGAAGGAGTAAGCAGGTAGTAGATGAGGGTGGTACAGGGAAGAACTTGGGAAGCCAAAAGGGGAGAAAAGGGAATAGAAGCAGAAGTGTAACTTCTAACTAGTTGTTTAAAGGTACCTGTTGGGTAGCCTTCTGCTGATGCCACTTGGAGAAGGAAAATCCACATCTATTGCTGCTTTGATAATATGCAATTCTGATTTTTTTTTTTTCCTGTGTTTCATGGGGTTACTTGAGGTGTTTTCCATAAAAGTGGTGAGGGACTATGTGAAGGGGACACTGGTATTTAATTTCTAGCAGAATCCAACTCGGAGTTGGGCAGAGCTGAAAGTGGATCACTGGAAGATTGGCCTGGATCTGAGACAAATGATCTAGAAACAGTGAGAAAACACTGAACATTTGCTAAAAACCATGAAAAAGACATTTTGGCATCAGATGAGGCCTCTCACAGTCTTGTATAAGTGGCAGCAAATATAACATAAACATAGCAAAAGGAATTGAAAACTTCCTCCTGCTCCCAACCCATTGGTAGGCTCTGTTGGGAGATTACTTTGTAGTATGTGCTGAGTAAAAACCAGAAAGAAGAATAAAGAAGCTCCTGAATACTAAAGAAGCTGCTGAAGGCCAGCAAGTGAAAGAAGCCATTCCTAAATGCTGAGAAACATTCAGTCCCTTACCCTAAACCTAACTCTGTATCCAGGGTGGTAGTTAGCTGCCAGAGCTGCTTGTAACTTAACTCATTTTCATTGTATTACTGTGGAAGTAGTAATGTCACATTTCCACTCAGTGCTGTGATGGTTATGTGGGAGGGGGAGACTCAGGGGATGTTCTGTTCCTTACCTGAATTAGACCCACCTCTCCCACAGCACAATAAGAAACCGCATCACGTGGAAGTCTTCCCATGTATTTTGTGCTAAATACTTACTTATTTAGTGGATCTGAATGTTTCCTGGTCTTCTGTCTGTGAGTAGAGTTGCTCAGGTAGGTTCACTGGAGTAATATGGAAGATTCAGATATAGAAGCTTGGAAATGTGCAAACTTTGTTGTCAAAGCTCAAGCACACACTTGGGTTTTAGAATCATAATATCATAGAGTCATAGAAACATAGAATCACAGAAACATAGAATCATAGAATCATAGAAACAGAATCATAGAATCACAGAATCACAGAATCATGGTATCATAGAATCATAGAAACATGGAATCACAGAATCATGGAATCATGGTATCATAGAAACATAGAATGCTCTGGGTTGGAAGGAACCTCCAAAGTTCATCCAGTCCAACCCTCCCTGCACTCAGCAGGAGCATTCTGAACTAGATCAGGTTGCCCAGAGTCCTATTGAGCCTCACCTTCAATATCTCCAGGGGTGGGGCCTCAACCACCTCCCCAGGCAACCTGCAACCTGTTCCAGTGTTCCATCAGCCTCATGGTGCAGAATTTGTTCCTCACATCCAACCTCAATCTGTTCTTCTCTCATTTGCAACCATTACCTTCATCCTGCTACTACAGGCTTTTGTAAACAGTCTCTCTCCAGCCTTCTTGCAGGTCCCTTTCAGGTACTGGCAGGCTGCTATTAGGTGTCCCCAGAGCCTTCTCTTCTCCAGGCTGAACACCTCCAGTTCCCTCATCCTGTCTTTGTAGCAGAGCTGCTCCAACCCCTTGGTCATTTTCAGGCCTTCATCTGGAACTGCTCCATCAGGTCCATGTCCTTATATTGAGGGCTCCAGAGCTGGATGCAGTACTCCAGGGGAGCTCTCACCAGATCAAAGTGGCAGAATCACCTCTCTGGTTTGTATGTTTTAAAGTTCCATTTCAAATGTGAAAAAGTCCCAGATGCTTTATCTTAAGAATAGATTCATTTGGGGTTGTGTTTCTAATCTTTTATTATTATTTTTTTTAATCCACAGGTACTTCATGCTTTGCTGTCTACAGCTCAGCTTCTCACTGATATCTTCTGAAAGAGAAGACTCTCAGCCTTTGCTGTCCAATAGAGTAGTCTGGTGTATGCTGTTTACAGTTTTTATCTTACCTTCAGTATAACAAGGCCTCAGTGTTTTAAAATATGTGCTTTAGAAACACTGAAGTTTTCCATAAATGTGGGGGTTTAAGTGGTCTCTGACTGCCCTGCTGTGGAAGGCCAATGGCATCCTGGCCTGCATCAGGAATAGTGTGGCCCACAGGAGCAGGGAGGTCATTTTCCCCCTGTACTCTGCACTGGTTAGGCCACACCTTGAGTACTGTGTCCAGTTCTGGGCCCCTCAGTTTAAGAAAGACATTGAGGTACTCGAACGTGACCAGAGAAGGGCAACGAGTCTGGTGAGAGGCCTCGAGCACAAGCCTTGTGAGGAGAGGCTGAAGGAGCTGGGATTGTTTAGCCTGGTGAAGAGGAGGCTCAGGGGAGACCTTATTGCTGTCTACAACTACCTGAAGGGTGGTTGTGGCCAGGAGGAGGTTGCTTTCTTCTCTCAGGCAACCAACACCAGAACAAGAGGTCACAGTCTCAAGCTGTGCCAGGGGAGGTTTAGGCTCGAGGTGAGAAGAAAGTTCTTCACTGAGAGAGTCATTCCCTACTGGAATGGGCTGCCCAGGGAGGTGGTGGAGTCACCATCCCTGGAGGTGTTCAAGGTGGGTTTGGACGTGGCACTTGGTGCCATGGTCTAGTCTTGAGGTGTGTGGTAATGGGTTGGACTTGATAATACTTGAGGTCTCTTCCAACCTTGGTGACACTGTGATACTGTGATACAGGAGCACCAGACCTTGAAGCAAGCTCCACTTGAAGCTTTCCCCTTGTAAAGGGAACCAAATAACACTTCCCCTCTTGTCTGCTGAATCAAACAGTTGTGGAACTGCTGTAATACTCCCACTGGCTTGCACCTTGTTATCCACAAGCTGATAAAACTGAAACCTTCTCACAATGCCCTTCTGGAACTGTACTTTGCTTTCTTTTTGTGTTGAGATGAAGATTTTCTACATCTGTCATAGCTTCTTTCTTGCTCCTTCTTCAACTGACAATCTTTTGTGTTATCCAACCATTTCCCACAATAGAAGCAGACAAATTCAAGTGTTGACTAAAATGTGCTAAGGCTGGGTTCATTAAATTATGCCTTCTTGGATATTACAGTGTGCTGTACAGGCCCTGATATTAAACTGTCATGTCTTTGCTCAGGTGCTTGTTTTAGTCAAGCTATTGGCAGTTTTGCCAATAACAAAATGTTCTCAGTGAAATGTTGATGATTACCCTGATGTTAGAAGACAGAAGATGTATTCACAGGCTTGCAGCCCATGTCCCATGAAGGGAGGTGGAGGCTGCATGGCTGTTTAGCCTGACAAGGAGAAGGTTAAGGAGCAACTGAATCACAGCCTAGAGCTTTCTGAGCTACAGCTGCACAAACACAGAGCCAAATTTTCCTCAGCTGTGGCAGATGCACAATGAGAGGCAATATTTATGAATCACAGAATGTCAGGGGATGGAAGGGACCTCCAAAGCTCACCCAGTCCAACTCCCTGCCAGAGCAAGATCACCTAGACCAGATCACACAGGAATGTGTCAAGGTGGGTCTTGAATATCTCCAGAGAGGAAGACTCCACGACCTCCCTGGGCAGCTTGTTTCAGGGTTCTGTCACCCTCACAGAGAAAAAATTCCTCCTCATGTTTCCATGGAATTTCCTATGCCTCAGCTTCCACCCAGTGCCCCTTGCCCTGTTGTTGGGCATGAATCATAGGTTGGGACATTCGGGCTCAACACAAGAAGCAGATTCACCATGAGCGTGGTGCAGCACAGGAACAGGTTGCCTGGTGATGTGGAGACAGCTGGAAGCTTTCAAGACCTAAGTAGACAAACCCATGGCTGACATTGGCAACCCACAGCATTGCTGGGAAGAGCAACACTTTGAGGAGGAGGTTGGGCAATGTGCTCCTTTGATGTCCCTTCAAAACAGCATTTCTACAACTCTGTGATGTGATTCTGCCATTCTCTCTTCTTGAGTCAGTAGAAAAGCACGTTGGAAACTCTTCATTTTCTCAGAAGGGACCATTATGGACCTTAGTAAAATAGTGTAACAGAATTGCATTTTTACTGCAAAATACAAGCACACATATGAAGAGCAATGAGGACTCTGCTTGTGCAGTACTGCTTCAATCCATTCTTCCATTTTGCATGTGGAAAAGGTGGTGATGATGGAAAAGACTGTGAATTAGCTACACAGAGCCTTTGGTCCTAAAGGGAGCAGAGAACCAAACCCTAAAAGTCTCGGATGTTTGAGAGATATTTTATTCTTTACTAAAAATCCTCTCTTGCCTCTTACCCTCCTGTTGTTCAAGAAGCATGGCTTATTAGCAAGCAATCTTAATTCCTTTCTGAATGAAACCTGAAATCTTTATTCTCTGTCTCAAAGGCTGGAGAGAGACAAAACCAGTAGTGGAGTGTTCAATAAAATCTTCTCATCCCTGGGAACAGCTTGCCCAGGGAGGTGGTTGAGGCCCCATCCCTGGAGATATTCAAGGTGAGGCTTGACAGGGCTCTGGGCAGCCTGATCTAGCTGAGGATGTCCTGCTGACTGCAGAGGGAGTTGGACTGGATGACCTTTGGAGGTCCCTTCCAACTCAGCCCATTCTATGATTCTACCCACGTTCACACCTAATGCAACCCACAGCATAAGCCAGACAGCACACTGAGATGAAAATGTGTTGTCAGTGTCCCTCCCTGCTTGCATCCTCTTCCCCCAACCATGGGATGTCATATTTTATTGTCTCCTTAGAGGAGTTGCTGGTGTCTATGCAACCACCAGCATGATAGTGGCCATGGAACTTCCTATGCCTCAGCTTTCAACCATTGCCCCTTGTCCTGTTGTTGGGCATGAATCATAGGTTGGGACATTCAGACTCAAGAAGCAACTTCACCATGGGCATGGTGCAGCACACTGCTGGGACCAGTGTGTAGTTGCTGCCCTGTGTACAGCTGTACAGAGAATCATAGAATCATAATGGTAAGGTTGGAAGGGACCTCAAGGATCATGCAGTTCCAACCCCCTGCTATAGGCAGGGACACCTCCCACTAGCACAGGTCACTCAAGGCCTTGTCCAACCTGGTCTTGAACACCTCCAGGGAAGGCAAACATGAGTTTCACCTGAAGAAGAAAACAAGAGCTATAGGAAGAAATCAAGGCTGGAATTCACCAAGACAGCAAAAAATCATCAGCTTAAATTTCCTTAGACTACATACCTGTGGCTGACAAAAACCAGATTTGAAAGTAAGGGCACACTTGGTGATTCCCTGAAGGACATGTGTGTGGACTTCCATGCAGCAGGTACCTCCAAGAAAGCTTTCAGAGCTTTTAGTAAGAAAAAAATTTAGATCCAAGTAGAGTTCTTTGGTGGGTAAAAATGCTGCTGCTGCACTAAGTATGCATCTTGTGGAGGGAAGGTTGAGTATTGAATAATGAATTCTGCCCAGGCCTCAATCTCTGTAGGACTTTTTCCCTGTAAATTTCTGATGATTTGGTAGCTCTGCACTACAGTAATAGATTAGACACTGACTGAATCCCTTTGCAATAACCACCTGGATTTTGTAGATGCTAAGAACCACAAACCAATCAGTCTCCCCCTTTTCATTAAAGACAAACATTTTATTTCACTTCTGATTTGTATTTATTTCTTCTCAGTCACCTCTTTGGATTTTAACACCAAATGAGACCATTTTTCCCTGAGGTGTGTTGTGATTTCTCTTCTTGTGAAGAGAAAAAGGGGCAGAGAAGGCTATGGCATCACTTAATTTATTTACAAGTATCTGCTTCTGCTGATTGATGTTTGTCTGAACCAGAAGGAATCTACTTTCAAGTTTCTCCATTAAAAATGTGATAGCAATTTTTGCTAACACAAACTGTTCTGTGTCAGGGCATATCACAGCTGAGTTGGGTTTTTTTGGGGGTTGTTTTTTTTTTTTCTTTTTTACACTCCACAGAAAGTTTTAAACTGTCCTTTGGCCTGGCCTTAAACCTAAACTACACTGCTTCCCATCAGTGTGGTGTTGGCCAGACATATCAAGTCCAGATCCCGCTCACTGGTATTGAGAATCATAGAATTGCTTGGTTGGAAAAGACCTCTAGGACCAACAAGTCCAACACTTGTCCTAACTCCACAAGTCTGGTGCTAAACCTCAGCAGGTTTAGCAGGAACCTGAGGTTTGACAGGTCTCTGGGCAACCTGATCTAGCTGAGAATCTCCCTGCTGACTGCAGAGGGAGTTGGACTGGATGACCTCAGCACCATATATCTGCGGCTTTTCAACACCTTCAGGGATGGGGATTCAAACATCTTCTTGGGGAGACTCTTCCAGCGTTTGAGAACACTTTCAGTGAAGAAGTTTCTCTCTTTTACCTGTGTGCAGTTCTGGAGCCCCCAACACAAGAAGGGCATGGAACTGGGGGGTCTGGATTGATGAAAAGCTCAACATGAGCCTGCAGTGTGAGTGCAGCCCAGACAGCAACTGTGTGCTGGGTTGCAGCAAGAGCAGTGTGGGCAGCAGGGCAAGGGAGGGGATTCTGCCCCTTTGCTCTGCTCTCCTCAGACCCCAGTTGCAGTCCTGTGTACAGGTCTGGAGCCCCCAGCACAGGAAGGACATGGAA
>VWYK01093888.1:11846-23799 GCA_013399775.1 Semnornis frantzii
CCCTCTAACAGATCCACACCTGCTCCTAACTTGTTGTCATCTGCCAACTTACTGATGCTGGACTCAATCCCCTGGTCCAGATCATCAATGAATATACTCCTTCCTCCTTGATTTCAGTTCAAATTGCCCAATATTGGAATGCAACTTTGCCAAATGCCCACTGTATGAGAGAAGGGATAAACAAAATACAAACACTCCTGTAATTAAGGCACTGGGCCAGTTCTTTGTGCTTGTATTCAAAAGCAGAGAGAGCAGCACCATTTCCTTTTCCCCCTACTTCTAAGTAACACAAATCTATGAGATGCTTTTTCAGTGAACCAAGCCAACAGAAATCTGAGACCCAGCAGCTTCAACCAGCTTTGTATTCTTGAAACTGAAACCAGACCAGCCTCATCATTTCATTCTTTCTGGTCCTTTTATTTCCTTCTGCTATGGTTGCACCAAAAGTCCTGTCCATCACTCATGTTTTTTTCCAATTTATTGTTGTTTGTTTAGGTGTTTGATGTTTGATGTTTGGTTGGGTTGGAGTTTTTTTTGGTAGCCGTGGTCCAGTTAAGCACATCCTAGGACATACTGAGGTAAAACAGGGAAATGTTTTCTAGTTCTTCAAAGATTTTTAGGATGGTCGAAAGCCTGCTTCTCCCTCAGATTTGCAGCACTTGGCTTGTATTGCTGTCTGCTCAGATGGAATGGGGATTTTTATCTCTGCTTGTCAAAAAAAAAAAAAAAGAACCATCTCAGATGAAAACTTTCCAACAGGCCTACAAAATAATGGCTTGGGTGTCTATTTGCTAAAATGAAATATGCTCTATCAAGGACAAAGAAGTTACTTTAAATAGCAGTAAACAGAATATCAACCACAGATGATGAATTAACCATTGTCAAGAGTGAGTGCTGACCATGCACATTGCCTTGTCACACTGGACTGCGGGAGAAATGTATTGGTGGATTTTACCACCAAAAAAAAAAAGAAGAAAAGCATTTCTGGAACTCACCGAACTGATTCCTACCTGCAGAAACAGGTTGACAGATATTTGATTATTTAAGCCATCACAGACTATCCATGAAATCACAAAATCATAGAATTAACCAGGTTGGAAAAGACCTCTGAGATTATCCAGTCCAACCTATCACCTAACACCTTCTTATTAACTAATCGATGGCACTAAATGCCTCATCCAGCCTCCTTTAAACACCGCCAGGGACGGGGAGTCCACCACCTCCCCAGGCAGCCCAGATAAATAAAACCATTGAGTTAACTCACACCTACTGGCCTAATACCTTGTTGAGGTTGCTCAAGCAACTGAGCAGTGTGCAGGAGCAGTGTGCAGGATGCAGTTCAGCCAGGCAGGCTGATGCTGCATAGCTGGGACCATGGTTGCAGACTAATTGTGAACTTAACAGTCAGAAGACTTCCAGAACTGTGCAGGTTTGGGTCTTCCCTGCCCCCCTCTCCCCCTCAGGCTAGAAATTCACAGACTAACTCCGTTGGCTGGAAGTTAAGGAATGAAGCTGTATTTGTAGCTTGTCACAATTTGCACATATATATATATATACACATATATATATATATATGTATACACATGATATATGCAGATATTTACAGCCATAGAATGCATAGAATCATAGAATGGTAAGGTTGGAAGGGACCTCAAAGATCATCCAGTTCCAACCCCCTGCCATAGACAGGGACACCTCCCACTAGAACAGGTCACTCAAGGCCTCCTCCTGCCTGGCCTTGAACACCTCCAGGGAGGGAGCAGCCACAACCTCCCTGGGCAACCTGTGCCAGTGTCTCACCACCTTCACTGCAAACAACTTCCTCCTAACATCCAGTCTAAATCTCCCCTCTGCCAGTTCAAACCCATTGCCCCTTGTCCTGTCATTGCAAGACCTTGTCAATAGTCCCTCCTCAGCCTTCCTGTAGACCCCTTCAGATACTAGAAGGCTACTCTAAGGTGTCCTGGAAGCCTTCTCTTCTGCAGGCTGCAGAGCCCCAACTCTCTCAGCCTGTCCTTATAGCAGAGCTGCTGCAACCCTCTGAGCATCTTTGTGGCCTCCTCTGGACTGGCTCCAACAGTTCCATGTCCTTCCTGTGCTAAGGGCTCCAGAACTGCACACAGGACTCCAGGCGGGGTCTCAGGAGTGCAGAGTAAGTGGGGAAAATCCCCTCCCTTGCCCTAGACCAGATCATACAAGAACAAATCCAGGTGCATTTTGAATATCTCCAGAGCGGAAGACTCCACAACCCCACTGAGCAGCCTACTCCACACAGCTTCGCCTCAGGCTCTGAGAGTTTGAAGATCACCTCCTTGGTGGTGTTCAGGACCAGGTTGGATGAGGCCTCGAGTGACCTGTTCTAATGGGAAGTGACCTGTTCTAGTGGGATGTGTCCCTGCCTATGGCAGGGGGTTAGAACTGGATGAGTTTTGAGGTCTCTTCCAACCTAAACCATTCTATGATCCTGTTCTGGCAGAGGTTGAACTGGATGATCTTTCCCTTCCAGCCTCTGACATTCTGTGGTTCTGTGATTCTCTGAAGTCTCAATCCAGCAAGTTAACCACAATCTCCTTTTTCTTACAGAAAAAACCTTCTTCCTTTAACTCCTTGAGCTGCTTTAAAACTGCTAGTAAAGAGATGCATGCATTCACTGGTGCCTGTAGCTTCGCATTGCCCAGTCCGTTCACATCTGAGTGCCTGGCATCACTGGGATTTGCAGGCAGGCAGGGCATTGTTATTGTTGCCATGCATTAGATTTGCATTCAGACCTTCCTTAAGTGTGCAGCCTTGTTTTGCTAAGCAATCAGAATGCAAACAGCAGTGGCACAGCTAGGAAACGTTGAAGTACCCCAAGCACACCAAGTATGCAAACTGTGCGGTAAAGCACACAAAGCCTAACAAGCTCATTAGCACCACGCTGCAGTGATTACAGAGCAAAATGCCTTCTGTGGTGTACCAGTCAGGCTGTACAGGGGGAAAGCTTTGCAATGTCTTAATGCAGGGCTGCCATCAATTGTGTTCTGCTCCAGCAGTCATATTTTACTGGTATGAGCTGTTCTGGGAAAGAGGCACTGTTCTCGGCTTGTACCTTGCCTATATATCATTCCTGATTAGCCATTAAGTACTACATAATAATCATGGGGATTAGGGTAATAATTATAAGAATTATGGTCTTTGGTCAGACCAAAGCCCTGTCTAGCTCAGTATTCCTCTTCTGGAAGCAGTCAGAAGCATATTTTTAATCTTAAAATATGAGAAATGGGGCATGTATAGAATGACTCTTTCCCTGATCTAGCCTTTGGAGGTTTCCAGCAATCAGCAACATGTATGGGAAATCTGAAATGGGACTCTGTAGGTGTTGTCTAGCAGCTTGATTTGCATAATTTTCTCTGTTGTAACTTAATTACTCAAGAGAAGATAACCAGCAGGCTATTGTTAGTGTACCTTTAATACTCCTGCCGTTACAGCCCAGGTCAATCACATCCTGGGCTGCATCAAAAGCAGCATTGTCATCAGGTCCAAAGAGGCAATCTTGCCACTTTGCTCTGGTAAGAGCTCAACTGGAGTGCCATGTCCAGCTCTGGAGTCCTCAATGCAGGAAGGACATGGACCTGATGGAGTGGATCTAGAGGAGGGCCATGAAAATGATCATGGGGTTGGAGTAGCTCTGCTGCAAAGACAGGCTGAGGGAGCTGGAGATGTTCAGTTTGGAGAAGAGAAGACTCTGGGGAGACCTAATAGCAGCCTGCCAGTACCTGATGGGTGCTACAAGAAGGATGGAGAGAGACTGTTTGCGAAAGCCTGGAATGACAGGATGAGGGCAATGGCTTCAAACTAGAGAAGAGCAGATTTAGATCAGATGTAAGGAACAGGTTCTTTACTATGAGGGTGGTAAAACACTGGAACAGGTTGCCCAGGGAGGTGGTTGGGGCTACACCCCTGGAGATATTCAAGGTGACAGGGCAACCTGATCTAGTGGAGGATACCCCTACTGACTGCAGAGTTGGACAAGATGACCTTTAGAGGTCAGCTTGTGGATTGGAGGCGATTCTCCCCCTTTACTCTGCTCTTGTCAGACCCCACCTGGAGTCCTGTGTGCAGTTCTGGAGCCCCCAGCACAGGAAGGACATGGAAGTGCTGGAGTGGGTCCAGAGGATGCCACGAAGATGCTCAGAGGGCTGCAGCAGCTCTACTATGAGGATAGGTTGAGAGAGTTAGGGCTCTGCAGCCTGCAGAAGAGAGAAGGCTTCCAGGAGACCTTAGAGTAGCCTTTCAGTATCTGAAAGGGGCCTACAGGAAGCCTTGGAAGGGACTATTGACAAGGTCTTGCAATGACAGGACAAGGGGCAATGGGTTTGAAAGGGCAGAGGGGAGATTTAGACTGGATGTTAGGAGGAAGTTGTTTGCAGTGAGGGTGGTGAGACACTGGCACAGGTTGCCCAGGGAGGTTGTGGCTGCTCCCTCCCTGGAGGTGTTCAAGGCCAGGTTGGACGAGGTTTTGAGTAACCTGTACTAGTGGTTGGATGAGGCTTTGAGTAACCTGTACTAGTGGGAAGTGTCCCTGCCTATGGCAGGGGGTTGGAACTACATGATCCTTGAGGTCCCTTCCAACCTTACCATTCTACGATTCTATGATTCTATGATCTATGATTCTATGATTTTATGGTCCTGCATGCATACATATATACATATACATACATATATATATACACACATACATATATACATTCAGATATACATATATATACATGCATACATATATATGCATATATACATAACATACATACATATATATGTATGTAGATTTTTATATATATATATAAATACAAACACATGAAGCAACCATACACTGAACAGCACGTCCCACCTGCCACTCATAGAAAGGCACAGATCTTCAGTGCAGTCATTTAAAAGATCTACTGACTGACAGATTAAAGTTTTAAAAGGAAGTCTTCCTATCACATCATGGTGTCAGAAATTATCTCAATCCTTTTCAGAGGCAGAGGATGGACTAAATGGCCTCCCAGTGTTCTTTCCTGTGCTGAGTTTTTAATGACTCTGTGACTATTCAGCTGCTGTAACAGTTGGAAAGTTCAGATTTCATCAGACTGAGATGTGACAATGTCTTTCATTCTGCTTGATCCTGTCACACATGGAATATTTTCTGCTGGTGGAACTGGAGAAAGGACCTGTAAGGGCTGTGGTCATGTGAGGACCATCGCTCTTCGATAAGCCATAGGCAGAGCACAGGAGCTGAACTGCTGCACATGCATAGATTTTCTGGTCAAAAGCAGAAGGGAAAGAGACATTAGCAACACAGGTGTGATCTGTCTTAGCAAAACCTTCTTTACATTATTCACAAGGCACAGGCTCTGGCTCTGGTGGATATTTATCATAGAATGGTTTAGGTTGGAAGGGACCTTAAAGGCCATCCAGTTCCAGCCCCCTGCCGTAGGCAAGGACACCTTCCACTAGACTAGATTGCTCCAAGCTCTGTCTAACTTGGTCTTGAACACATCCAGGGATGGGGTGTCCACAAAGTCCCTGGGGAACCCGTTCCAGAGCCTGACCATCCTCATAGTGAAGAACTATTGCCTTACATCTAATCTAAGTCTATGCTCTTGCAGTTTAAAGCCATTACCCCTCTTTCTATTTACTGTTTACTATATTCTATGTTCTATTTACTATAGTCCCTCTCCAGCCCTCCTGCAGGTCCTCTTCAGGTGCTGGAGGGCTGCTCTGAGATCTTCCCAGAGTCTTCTCACCTGCAGGCTAAACAACCCCAGCTATCTCAGGCTGTCCTCGCAGGACAGCTGCTCCAGCCCTCTAATCATCATTGTGGACTCTTCTCTGAGCTTGCTCCAACAGTTCCATTTCTTTTTTATGTTGAGGGTCCCAGAGATGAACACAGTACTCCAGGTGGGATCTCAAAAGACTGAGACAGAGGAACAGAATCACTTCCCTCGATCTGCTGGCCACACTCATATTGACACAGCCCAGGGTACCATTAGCTTTTTTCGTGGTAGGCCTAGGCAGGCTAAACTGGGCTTGTGCCTCTCCTGGCTTGCCCAGGCATGTTTTTCTGCTCTCCCTCTTTTTGTTTTGGGGAGAGCAACCGTGGGAAAAGGGACAAAGAACGTGGAGCCACTAAGTCTAGGGTCTGTGGCCTGCCCAACAACTGCGGTAAACAAGGTGCACAAGGTTGCCTTGTGCAAGGCCCATGTTCTGCCCAAAAAATGGTAAAGCAAGCCTATGGCTTCACCCACTATGGCCAAATCTTGGCTAACTGCCATTTGATTGGCTATCCTGTGTCCAAAGGCCCTTTAGTCTCGGGCTGTATTGGATAAAAGGAGATCAGCAGAGAGCACAGGTGCCTTTGCTATTACAAGGTGTGTCTGTGCCTGCTGCCTGTGATTCCTCCACACATTCGGCCTGCGTAGCCGGCGTGACACCGTGCTCAGACTGCACACTGCAAGACATCTGCCTGCACCTGGAAGCCTTCTGCCCAGACGGAAGCCCTGGAGATAACACAAATCATCCAGAAAGCCAGGAACAGGTCAGAGATCATCTGCCTCCTTACCCCAGAAGCCTGGGGAAACTCTAAAGCCTCTGACAGCTACCGACAGCAACTCTGCCTTGAGTACTGTCAGATATTTTTTGTGAGTAAATACCAAAAACCTCTTGTAATTATTAATTGCCTTCTGCCCTAAGCAGAAAGTTGCTCCTTGTGTCCATCTAGTGAGCAAGCGGCGTACTGGCTGCAAGCAGTATACTGACCGCAAAGCCTTCTCTGCCAGTTTATATCGAGTTCAATTAATGTTTATATCTAATAGTTATTTCTAGATCCTATTATAACCTGTATATAGTTTCCATAATGTTGCAAAGAGCCTGTTATTATTATTAAATGGTGATAGGGGTGATGCAAGTTCTGAATATTTAATATTAATAAACTATATATTAATATTTTTTAAATATCCTCTCACAGTAATTAATTACCCCATCCCATTACAGCTTTCTAGGGTGCAAGTGCGCATTGCTGGCTCATATTCAGTTTTCTGTCTGTCAGCTCCAAGTCTTTCTCTCTCAATTCACTCACCACCCAATCCGTATTTGTGCTTGAGATTGCCCCAACCCATAGGCAGGACCTTGCACTTGTTATTGCTGAGCTTCAGGGGCTGCAGACAATCCCCTGTCTCAAGCCTGTCACAATTCCTCTTGATGCCATCCCTTCCCTCTGGTGCATTGACTGCGCTGCAGCTTGGTGTCATCAGCATCCTTGCTGAGGGTGCACTTGCCTCCACTGCCCATATCTCTGACAAGGATGTGACAAGGATCCTCTGACAAGGATCTCTGAATGGAAGTGGTCCCAGTATCAACCCCTGAGTACTGCCACTCATCACTTGTCTCCACTTGGACATAGAGCTGTTGCCTGCAACTCTTGGAGTGCACCCATCCAGCCAATTTCTTATCCATCAGTAGTGTATCCTTGTTGCACTTCAGGGTATTCTTGGCAAGTGACCTTAGCAGCTGATCTGAGCCTCTTCCTTTGCATCAGGGCCCAATCGATAATCAAGAGTGGTGAGCTGGAGAGAGAGAATAGAATATCCAGGCAATGCTGGTGGTGAGGCAAACTGCAAAGTGCTCCATTAAACATCTCACCTCAGTGTCTGCCCTCAGAAATCCATGTCTCCAGGGTGAATTTCTCTTTAGAGAGGCAGTCTTTTCCAGGAGGCAGGAAGCATTAGGTATGCTCATATCTCAGGCAGAGCGATTCCTGCACAGTGCCAACGGTTATTCAGCAGCCCTCATTATGCAAGTGAGATATATCGCAGTGCTGCTGCTCTGCAACACTCTGCAGATCTCTATGCACCATGTACACAGTGTCTGAAATATAAGCAAATTTATGCTGCACTCATCCTTTTTTCTTTTTTTTTTTTCTTTGGTGGTTATTAGTGTCATTTAATATCATCTTCCTCCAGCAAATTGGCTCACCAAGCAAAACTCACAAGCGCACTTGAAAGGGGATCGCATTATCACGCCTACTTCTTCTGAAGAGCCAAAGTGCCAGGACTACTTTCCACAAGGAATAACTGTCTGAACTCCTTCACATTCTGCAGTGCATCACCAGTGCACTTCCTCCAGCCAGTTAGCAATTCAGGAGAGCAATTCAACAGTAATGCACGACCATCAGATTGTTCTACAACGGAGAGATAAAATCTGCTGCACGACTTTATGCCTCTTCAAATGTTAGAGCAGTCTTTGCTGGAGCCTCTTCCTTGAGATACTGCAGTTTTATCACTCCTGATGGTGTTTGTGTTTCAAGGGGATATTTGCATTAAAAAAACCAACGACATACTTTTAGTGGTAAAATAGATTGGAAGTTTCTCTCTCAACACCGATGTATAATCCTGACTGCGTGGTTAACTGTAGACCCAAAAGGCTCATGGTTAGACTTGATATTAGAAGTACAGTAAAGGTGGTGAGATACTGGAAGAGGTTGCCCAGGGAGATTGTGGATGCATCATCCCTGGAGGTGTTCAAGGCCAGGTTGGTGAGACACTGGAAGGGGTTGCTCAGGGAGGTTGTGGCTGCATCATCCCTAGAGGTGTTCAAGGCCAGGTTGGATGAGGTCTTGAGCAATCTGGTCTAGTGGGAGATGTCCCTGCCCATGGCAGGGTGGTTGAAACTAGGTGGTCTTTAAGGTCGCTTCCAACCCAAACTATTCTGTGAATCTATGCTGGCCAAGTGCTAATGGGATTTTCTCTCAGGAATACTTTCACATTGTTTAGTCTTGAGAAGAGAAGGATGAGAGGGTATATATGTCTATAAATATTTGAGGGGTGGGTGCCAAGTGGATGGGGCCAATCTCTTCTCAATGGTGTGCAGTAATAAGATACAGAACAATGGATGCAAACTTGAACAGAGAAAGATTCAGCTCACCATGAGGAGAAACTTCTTTACAATGAGTGTGACAGAGCACTGGAGCAGGCTGCCGAGAGAGGTTGTGGAGTCTCCTTTTCTGGAGACTTTCCAAACCCACCTGGATGCATTTCTGTGAGGCCTACCTTAGGTGATCCTGCTTTGGCAGGAGAGTTTGACTCAATGATCTCTGGAGGTCCCTTCCAACATCTGTGATTCTGTTCAATATTTCTTCCTTTGTGTGCTTTGTATTCTAGAAGGCAGCTGAAGTATCAAAGAAATACAATAAGGTTGCAGACTGTTAAATGGTTAAAACTATGACTAAAGCTATGAACTTGGAAGCAGAAACCAAAAGTCAGGGACCAAAAGAAGTTGCAGTTAAGAAGCGTAGTCAGGAGTAGAGGGTCTGAGGGTCAGAAATGAGAGCAACCAACAATCTACTAAGTTGAAGAGCAAATTCAGAGCCCAAACTCCCTATCATAAACATAGAGCTGATATAAGAAGCAGATGGAGGGTTAAAGAAACTGAAAAATTAAATATAAAATGTCAAAGGAATAATCTTATAGCCAGAAATCTCATTTTGTAGCCACACATTGGACTAACCCCTTAGTTTTGATTACTATAACTGCCTCCACCTAGAATTATATGTGGGTCATCAGCCTCCTGGGAGAGCCTGCCTGTGGTAGCCTGGGGGCTGGTTGCACTTTGATTGCTCAGGAGTGCCTGTCAAGAGGTTGTCAGGAAAATCACCAAAGTACACACTGGATCTCGGCTCTTAGTGACTTTTGATAGGACTGACCTTCCTGCCTCTGCAATCTCCCCCTTGCTCCCTGCAAAGCGGTGGCTTCCCCTGCTGTGGGTTACATTTCCACAGCTGTGAGTGTCCAGTGTTTCTGTGACCTCTTTTCACTCATTCCCATCACACTCAACATCACAGCAAAAGAAGGGCAATGATCCTTTTCTGTTTTGCAGTTGGAACTAAACTGCTGTTGTAGCAGAGGGTGTGTGTTGACCAAGGTCTTTATTATGCAACCATATGCACTGTTCATCTAACTGGGTGATGCAGCTCCAAGGTCACTGGGGCATTTTTGAGCTAATGATGAGACCATAAGTCTAATAAATGTGCTTGCTAATCACACCAAACATATTGGCACTGCCACAGGTGGTGTTCTTTGAAACATAACATTCTGGGTTGATGAAAAGCTCAACATGAGCCTGCAGTGTGCGCATGCAGCTCAGACAGGCAGCCGAGTCCTGGGCTGCAGCAAGAGCAGTGTGGGCAGCAGGGCAAGGGAGGGGATTCTGCCCCTTTGCTCTGCTCTCCTCAGACCTCACCTGGAGTCCTGTGTGCAGTTCTGGAGCCCCCAACACAAGAAGGACATTGAAGTGTTGGAGTGGGTCCAGAGGAGGCCACGAAGATGCTCAGAGGGCTGCAGCAGCTCTGCTATAAGGACAGGCTGAGAGAGTTGAGGCTCTGCAGCCTGGAGAAGAGAAGGCTTCCAGGAGACCTTGGAGTGGTTTTCCAGTATCTGAAGGGGGCTACAAGAGGGCTGAGGAGGGACTGTTGGCAAGGTCTTTCAATGACAGGACAAGGGACAATGGGTTTAAACTGGCAGAGGGGAGATTGAAATTGGATATTAGGAAGAAGTTCTTTACAGTGAGGGTGGTGAGACACTGGCACAGGTTGCCCAGGGAGGCTGCAGAGCATAGAATCACAGAATGTGATCTTCAATTGCATTCTGTGATTCTCTGCTCCACAACCTCCCTGGAGGTGTTCAGGACCGGGTTGGATGAGGCCTTGAGTGACCTGTGCTAGTGGGAGGTGTCCCTGCCTGTGGCAGGGGTTTGGATCTGGATGATCTTTGAGTCCCTTCCAACCTTACCATTCTATGATTCTATGATTCTATAACTGAAGCCCAGCAGCTGTGCATGCTCCGACCTCTCTCCTAAGACTGCAGCATCAGGAGCACTGAGGAGGTGAGGTTGTTCAAGCAGACAAGCCATGGCCTGCAGGTACCAAATCAGTGCTTCTGACAAGCGCCTTACCAATGCACTAAGTATAAACACGCAAGAGGCTAAATGAATGTGGAATCAGTGAAGGGCAAGTTGTGACAGAGAGCAGATTTTGAAAAGGATCATAACCATTAGTAATGCCCACACAGATAGAGAGATCAATTTCACATTAGAATGGTCTAGGCAGGTTGACATTAATTATCCAGCTTATTTCTGTAGCCATCGTGCTGCAGTAACCCATTACTTGCTGACCCAGCAGCCTTTTGCTACCTGTCAAAAAATACATTAACCACCAAATGCATCATGTCACTTTGAGCTTTGCCACTATCTGCAGTGACACTCCACAAGGCTTATCAACTGCTGAGTACTTTTAAAGGATACGTACATCGTTTCCCAAGCTGGGTCACCATGCTGCTCATGCTATGCCCTCAAAAAGTGGTGATGTAGTGGCCAGAACCTGTTGCAGCTCCAGTGCCTGGCAACTTATCATATCTATGGTTTTGTGGTTTGTTTTTTTTTTTTGTTTGTTTGGTTGGTTGGTTGGTTGGTTTTTTGGGGTTTTTTTTGGCATCTGTATGTGTATATCATAGGATCATAACACATTAGGGATTAGAAGGGACCTCCAGAGATCATTGATCCCAACCCCACTGCCAAAAGCAGGATCACCTAGGGCGGGTCACACAGAAATGCTTCCAGGTGGGTTTTGAAAGTCTTCAGAGAAGGAGGCTCCAAAACCTCCCTGGGCAGTCTGTTCCAGTTCTCTGTCACTCTCACTGTAAGGAAGTTTTTCCGCATGTTGAGGTGGAATTTCCTGTGTTCCAGCTTATAACCACTGTTCCCTGTGGGCAGTACTGAAAAGAGCCTGGCACCTTCACCTCGATACTCATCCCTCAGATATGTATAGATGTTGGTAAGAATAGCAAATCTTTCTCCTGGGACAGCTTCTCGGAGGGAGATCCTGGACAGAACCCCACACAGATCAATATGATCCAAGCAATGCCCATGCCCATGCCAATTTCTT
>VWYK01093895.1:0-11887 GCA_013399775.1 Semnornis frantzii
ATTCATATTTATTTTTATACATTAACATATATTCTTTCATATAACTCTCTGGTCATTGAAATATTTCACTTGAAGAATACTGAATCACTTCATGAGACACTATCAATATCTCATAATTACTGTCTCATTAGTGGATATTTGTAGGTAGGATTTCATGTTACCTAAACATAACTAAATGGTGGAGATAAATGTTCTAGTAGTTGGTATTGGAGGGAAAAAATGCAGAAACCCAGAAAAATATTAAAAGAAAGTTATAAAATCAGTACTGAAACTCCTGAAGGGAGTCTGATATCCCATTGCTTGATGACTCATTATGAAATAATAATTTCAGGAAGGACTGAACTCTGAATCTGGCATATTTGTAACAGTTTGTGCCACTATGGATATTTTGGAGTTCAGTGACATCTGGCTGCTTCCTTGACCTCAACTTTGCCACTTTCTGCTCTCTTTCCTTTCCCATAGATCCTGCTTATCTTTCACTTGTAATCCATCCAGACAGCTTTCTCTGAAAGTGATACAGTCTTTAGATGTATCAAATCTAAATGAGCTTTCGAATAGGCAGACAGAATCCCTGATTACAGGGACTCTTCCTCTGTAGAAAACTTGGCTACAAATGGTTAAATGAGCTGTGGTTGCTTTTATGTGTTTCTTTATAGAGAGCTACTAACAGAAATGTGATTGTAAACTCTAAGTGTTAGCAATTTATTCCTAAAATTGAGGGTCTTATTTTGGTATTCCACAAATAAGAAAGACATGGACCTGCTAGGAGGACAGGCTGAGGGAACTGGGGATGTTCTGTCTGGAGAGGAGGAGGCTCCAGGGAGGCCTTCCAGTATCTGAAGGGGATCTACAGGAAGGATGGAGAGAAGCTGTTTATGAAGGTCTGCAGTGACAGGATGAGGGACAATGGGTTCAAGCTTCAGAAAAGCAGATTTAGATTGGATGTTAGGAATAACTGCTTTACTCTAAGGGTGGTGGAGAACTGGAACAGGTTGACCAGGGAGTGGTTGAGGCCCCTTCCCTGAAGATATTCAAGGTGAGCCTGGTGGGACCCTGAGTGATCTGGTCTGGTGGGGGGATGTCCCTGCTGACTGCAGGGTTGGGGGTGGACTGGATGAACTCTAGAGGTCCTTTCCAGTTCAAACCATTGTATGATTCTATGATCTCAGTGGGAGAGTGAATATTTTTTGGCTGAGAACTGTTTAAAAAAAAAAAAAAAAAAAAAGATTATACACGAGTGAACAATCCCAAATCCTATTAAAGCAAATGCAGATCCATAGTCAGTGATAAGAGTATACAAATAGTCTGCTGAGTGCACTGGAGCAGCCTACCTATGCAGAGAAGTGGTGAAGTCACCACCCTTGGAGTTATTTAAAAGAGGTGTAGATGTTATTCCGAGGGACATGGCTTAGAGGTGAACTGGCAGTGCTGGGTTAGCAGTTGGACCCAATGGTCTTGAAGGTCTCTTCCAAATGAAATGATTCTATGATCTGTAAGATTTGGATACATAGTGAGAAGATGCATACCTGACAGTCATCTCCTTCAAATAATTATAGGCAATATGTTAACGTTCAAACCACCATTCTCTCTTCTGTCAATCATTTTATTTTGCTCATTTGAAACAAAATATTGACTGAATCAATTGCAAACAGGGAGTTCTTAACTCATTACAAGAAAATGGTGCGAACGAACTTTGACCACAATAAATTAATTCGATCTGCTTCATGTAACCTGACTCAAAATTGTTCTTTTTTCAACATGTTGGGTGAACCCTAACATACATTATCTTGATTTCCAAGAGAAATGTAACTAGAAAATCATAAAATCATAGAATCGTAGAATGTTAAGGATGGAAGGGTCTTCAAGGATCATTTAGTTCCAACCTCCTGCCATAGGCAGGGATATCTCCCACTAGTACAGGTCACTCAAGGCCTCCTCCAACCTGGCCTTCAACACCTCCAGGGAGGGAGCAGCCACAACCTCCCTGGGCAACCTGTGCCAGTGTCTCATCACCCTCACTGTAAACAACTTCCTTCTAACATCCATTTTCAATCTCCCCTCTGCCACTTTAAACCCATTGCCCTTGTCCTGTCATTGCAAGACCTTGTCAATACTCCTTTCACAACCTTCCTGTAACCCCCTTCACATACTGGAAGGCTACTCTAAGGTCTCCTGGAAACCTTCTCTTCTCCAGGCTGCAGGGCCCCAACTCTTTCAACCTGTCCTCACAGCGGAGCTGCTGCAGCACTCTGAGCATCTATGTGGCCTCCTCTGGACCCACTCCAACAATTCCATGTCCTTCCTGTGCTGGAGGCTCCAGTACTTCACACAGGACTCCAGATGGGGTCTGAGGAGAGCAGAGTAAAGGGGCAGAATCCCCTCCCTTGCCCTGTTGCCCACACTGCTCTTGCTGCAGACCAGGACTCGGTTGCTGTCTGGCTGCATGCACACTCTGCAGGCTCATGTTGAGCTTTTCCTCACTCCAGACCCCCAGGTCCTTTTCCTCAGGGCTGCTCTCCAGCCAAAATCCTTCCATAAGACAGAATTCCTGTTGGTTTGAGTTGAGCTAGGACTATTTGAAAGGTGGCTTATATTTTACAGATATTTAGAAGTATATTTGTCAAGCAGTCTGAGTGAGCTGAGGTGGGAAGATAACATGGAGGTGATAATCTCTTTCTGAACTACACTGGCTAGAGAATATGTAAAGAGCAGCAACAGACTTATTAGTATGATAGCAATGACTTAAGAGGCAAAAATAATAGAAGGTAACATCTGTGGTTTACTTTCACCAGATGCACCCTCTAATTGTGTGTAAATATCTGAAAAACATAATCAAGCAGGAACAATTCATACACCCCCTGTGCGTGGGTGAGAGCAGGTGTAGTACAGCCCCTGAAGCCTAGGTAAATCTCAGGGTGAATCACAATTCACTCAGCCTTGCATTTTCTCTGTTTCTTTCTTATCCTTTCCATCTTTGTATTCTGTCCAACGTAGCTAAAGGCTACTTTCTGAAAGTAGTGGAGGCTCAGAATTTATCAGTAATTTGTAGCTTGTTGTAATGAGCTCCTTAGTTTCTTTCTAAACTGTTGTAAACAAATTATATATGTTTTTTCAGATAATACTTTAAAAAAAAAATATTTCCCTTTGATATTATAGAATCATAGAATCAGTCAGGGTTGGAAGGAACCACAAGGATCATATAGTTCCAACCCCCATGCCGTGGGTAGGGACACCTCATACTAGATCAGGCTGGCCACAGCCTCATCCAGCCTGGCCTTAAATACCTCCAGAGGTGGGGCCTCAACCACCTCCCTGGGCAACCCATGCCAGGCTCTCACCACTCTTGTGCTGAAGAACTTCTTCCTAACATCCAATCTGAATCTCCCCATTTCTACCTTTGTTCCATTCCCCCCAGCCCTATCACTACCTGACAGCCTAAAAAGTCCCTCCCCAACTCTTCTGTAGGCCCCCTTCAGATACTGAAAGGCCAAAATAAGGTCACCTGGGAGCCTTCTCCTCACCAGACTGAACAGCCCCAACTCTCTCAGTCTCTCCTCATAGCAGAGCAGCTCCAGATCTCTGATTATCCTAGTGGCCCTTCTCTGGACACCTTCCAGCACATCCATAGCCCTCTTGTCCCAATGGCTCCAGAACTGGATGCAGTACTCCAGGTGGGGTCTCACCAGTGTGGAGAAGAGAGGGAGAATCATAGAATTATATAAATAGAAAAAAATCAGTTGACTTGTATGACATCTCTGATTTAATAACCCCCCGTGACATCTTATTTAACTCTGAAGTTAAACAGCCCTGATCTTTTTCATCTCTCCTCACATGGCAGTCTTTTAATGCCTCTAATAATTTTCATTGCCCTACTATAGACCTTTTCTACTTCTATTCTTTGAGATAGTATGGCCAGAATTGAGCACAAGATTCAAGAGAGGATGAGACATCAATTTATATAATGGCATAATAATAGTTTAGAAATTTGGGACATTGTTGAACTCGCTTCATATACTTACTGCACATTTCTGAACAGTTCACTAAATTCAGGGGATGTTTATTATCTTATTAAGCTTTCAAAGGAGCAGAATTGAAAAACTAAGAGTCTATTTATGTGTTTATTTATTTATTTCCTATGTTTTTGAAGTGTAGCACTGGTTTTGACTGAAAGTTAGTTTTATTCATTGTAGCTTTTGTGGGGTTCTGTTTTAGATGTGTGCTGAAAATGCTGTTAATAACACAGGATTCTTTTAACTATTCCTAAGAAGTGCTTGCACATGATCAAGGCCTTTCCTGCTTCTCATCCCTTCCCACCAACAATTAGGATAGAGGTGCACATGAAATTTAAAATGGGACACAGTTGTGACAGCTGACCCCAACTGACCAAAGGAGTGAGATCATATATATATATCCTAAACTGTATGATGCTCAGCAGTAGGAGTTTGGGGAAGAAAGAGGAAAGGGAGGATGTTTGGAGTGATGGTGATTACTTTTCCAACTTTATGTGTGATGAAATTCTGCTTTCCTGGGAGTTGTTGATCCTCCGTCTGCTGATGGGAAGTGTTAAATTAATTCCTTATTTTGTTTTGTTTGTATGGACAGCTTTTGCTTTATCTGTTAAACCATATCATGAATTTCTCAGTTTTTCTATTCTGATTCCCTTCCCCATTCCACCAGGAAGACAGTGCCTGTATGTGAATTAGCTGCCTACTGAGCCTATATCACAATGCAGTACATGCGATGCACCTTAGAGATACAGAAGTAGTGCTTGCCTTCAGTTCTTATTTTACACATAAGACTGAGGTTGGTGAACTCCATAAATTAGAAAAGATCTTGAATGTTAAAGGATTCTACTATCTCTTCTCCACTTCTATAAACAGTTGAGAAATAGCAGATTTCAGAGCATTTCATAACATGTTTCTGTAGATGACAGAGTATATCAGCTTCTCTATACACCTAACAGTAGGTGTACTGTACTCATAGAATCATAGAATCATAGAACAGTAAGGTTGGAAGGGACCTCAAAGATCATCTAGTTCCAACTCCCTGCCATAGGCAGGGAGAACTCCCACTAGTACAGGTCACTCAAGGCCTTGTCCTACCTGGCCTTGAACACCTCCAGGGAGGGAGCAGCCACAACCTCCCTAGGTAACCTGTGCCAGTGTCTCACCATCCTCACTGCAAACAACTTCTTCCTAACATCCAGTCTAAATCTCCCCTCTGTCACTTTAAACCCATTGCCCCTTGTCCTGTCATTGCAAGACCTTGTCAATAGTCCCTCCCCAGCCTTCCTGTAGGCCCCCTTCAGATACTGGAAGGCTACTCTAAGGTCTCCTTGAAACCTTCTCTTCTTCAGGCTGCAGAGCCCCAACTCTCTCAGACTGTCCCCATAGCAGAACTGCTGCAACCCTCTGAGCATATTCATGGCCTCCTCTGGATCCACTCCAACAGTTCCATGTCCTTCCTGTGCTGAGGGCTCCAAAACTGCACACAGGACTCCAGGTGGGGTCTGACAAGAGCAAAGCAAAGGGGCACAATCCTCTCCCTTGCCCTGCTGCCCACACTGCTCTTGCTGCAGCCCAGCACACAGTTGCTGTCTGGGCTGCACGCACACTGCAGCCTCATGTTGAGCTTTTTATCAACCCAGACCCCCAGGGCCTTTTCCTTAGGGCTGCTCTCAGCCATTCACCACCCAACCTGGATTTGTGCTTGGGATTGTGCCTGCCCAGGTGCAGGACCTCACACTTGGCCTTGCTGAATGTTGTGAGGTTGACTCGAGCCCACCTCTGCAGCCTGTCCGCGTCCCTCTGGATGCCATCCCTGCCTTCTAGCAAGACAACTGTGATACCATCCTTTAAAACTACCTTTGTCCTTAACTTGACTGAACACGCACTGCACATGGTCTCACTGACTATCAGACCTCAGATACACTTCAAAATGTGAATTTGATGTAAATATAAACCGCAAATATATCAAAGAGATTAATCTGAGTCAATTTTGGGGTAAGCTTTTCAGTAGGGCCTGTTGTGACAGGGCGAAGGATAACAGTGTGAAAGAAGGGAGATGCTGACTGCATATTTGTAAGAAATTTTTTACATTGGTTATAATGAAACACTGAAACAGGTGAACAGGTTCCCCAGGTAAAGGGATCTAGTTGAAGATGGCCCTTGCTCATTGTGGGTTGGTTGGACCACAGGACCTTTAAAAAGTTTAAAAAGAACCTTTAAAAGTTTCTTCCAACCCTAGCTACTCTATTGTTCTATGATTCTATAGACACATAGGACTCCCATGCAAAGGAGATCAATTCCTAAGAAAGAAGTTTCAGTATTTGGTTCTTCACTTATGCTTGATGGAAGTTAAATGTGTCTATTGGAACAGCTTCAAAAAAGAAGGATTTCACAGGGCTTTTGTGTTCAGCAGTGACTTTCAGCTCAATTGAATGAGTGGTTAAATAGCCACATTATCTTTTATCTCTCTTTTTCTCCCTCTAATCCTTTCCTTTCTCAGTCTCTTACATTCCTAGTACTCCTCGTTTCCTAGATGACCTATGATCAGCACCCTCTTCCTAGATGTCCTGTGCTCAACACCCTTCTCATGGGCAATAAACCCAAACCTTCTGATTGTGCCTATCTTTTCTTGTCATCCTCTGAACTTTCTCCCAGCTTCCTACAGTACTCCCCAAAGCATACAGGAAGCTACTCTCAGGTCTACAACAGTGCAGTGGTCCTGTGCAATATGTGTTGTGTACAGTCCTGAATTTATTGCTTGTGCTTATTAGTCACTATTTTGATAGCTCCTCCTGCTGTGGTAGCAAGTAACAAAGCAGGATAAGAGCTGCATGTGTTCCCAGCAAGCAGACAAATCAATGACAACCAAAAGAAACTTTGACTTAAGTCTGTCTTTTCTATGAACCAAAACTATGAGCTGCATTTTAGCCACTGGCAGGTCTTTGAGAGGAACACATAACTCCCGGACCTTGGTATCATGCAGATCGAGGTACAAGAGATCTGTACATTAGAGATTCAGATCTACTGGAGATTCAGGGTTGATGGTTTGGGGGTTATTTGGAGGTTTTTTTGTTTGTTTTTTGTTTGTTTGTTTGTTTTGTGCTGGAATTTTTATTATAAAAGACAAAGTAAAAAACAAAATAAACAAACCCACAACAAAACAGCTACTTTGAAAAAAAAATGAAATTATACAGAGTACTGTTATTCTCTTCCTAAATTTCTCCAAGAATTTCTTTGGAAAGTTTACATGGTCTCTTTAGTAACACATACTTACAGCTTACTTGAAAAAAGTAGTTATTAGTAGGTGAGTATTTGCATGCAACTGTATTGAACACATTTTAGATATAAAAGAAATCCTTTGCATTCTTACAGACAGATTATTAGGCATCAATTTTGCTCCTTGATTGAGCTAACAAACTTGTATTCATCTTTGAATGTCAGATTCATGAACTGCAATCTGAAGTGTCCTTACTTAAAAATGTCATCACTTACTTTTCAGCCATATTCAAGTTTAGAACTCAGGCTTCATGATCATTTGAATAAGCAAATTCTAATGCTAAGATGTCTTCAGAAACACAACTCAAAAAGTGATGTGAAAATCTGTTTGATACCTCCCCCCACCAAAAGTACTCAGAAAGTACTTTGCAGTCTCTGTTCAGGACTAATACATGAATCCTGTTCTGACAGGTACTGCTTAGAAAGGCTGCTTGTTTTCTAACACTTGCAAACTACACAAAGAGAAAACGTGCCTGTTTCCCATCCTTTAGCTATCACTGAATTTATGTGTTACTAGTGCTTTTAAGAAACAGAGTTCCTCCTGCTTTCCTTGGTTTTGGTAGAGAAATAACCTAGTTGAAACAATATATTTTTTTCCCCACCAACATAAACCTTGAAATTCCTTTGCTTTCTTTCATCTAACACAAGGGATAGTCATTTGTGCTCTTCTGCACTGAATCACTGGTGTGAAGGTTTGGGAGTTCCCCACCCCCCCACACTTTAAAATGACCCAGACTAATACTCAACCGGCTGGAAGTTAAGAGATGAAGCTCTATTTACAGCTCAGCACAATATACAAGCAAATATATACAGTATAGACAGGAATATTTAGAGAAATATACAAGTTTAAGGTAATACAGACACACAACTCCCCTCCCAGAAATCAGAGACCCCAGGAGGGGCTCCCAACCACCCTTCCACCTTCTCCCCACTCCCACACCTTACCCCAAGGTTTGGCTTACGCGCAAGGAGGATCGACTGGGGAGGATTAGAAGAAAAGTGGTTAGTGAAGTTATTCAACAGAGAGGAGAAGCCAGAGCTGCTAGCTCAAGANCCAGCACAACTGGGCAAAGAGGAATCTGATGAAGTTCAACAAGAATAAATGTAGAGCTGACTTAGAATCCTAGAATTATAGAATGGTAAGGTTGGAAGGGACCTCAACGATCATCTAGTTCCAACACCTTGCCATAGGCAGGGACACCTCTCACTACTGCAGGTTTCTCAAGGCCTCGTCCAACTTGGCCTTGAACACCTCCAGGGAGGGAGCAGCCACAACCTCCCTGGGCAACCTGTGCCACTGTCTCACCACCCTCACTGCAAACAACTTCCTCCTAACATCCACATTCAATCTCCCTTTTGCCACTTTAAACCCATTACCCCTTGTCCTGTCATTGCAAGACCTTGTCAATAGTCCCTCCCAGCCTTCTGTAGGCCCCCTTCAGATACTGGAAGACTACTCTAAGGTTTCCTGGAAACCTTCTCTTCTCCAGGCTGCAGAACCCCAACTCTCTCATCCTGTCCTCATAGCAGAGCTGCTCCAGCCCTATGATCATCTTTGTGGCCCTCCTCTTACTGACTTACTGAAGAGTAGCTCCACAGAGAAGGACCTTGGAGTTGTTATCTGTGGGACAGCAATGTGCCGTGGTGGCCACAAAGACCATAGTATACTTGGATGCATTAAGAAGAGTGTGCCCATTAGGTCATGGGAGGTTCTCCTTCCCATCAACTCCTCCCTAGCTCCTGCAGGATCTGCTCTAAGTAATTTTGCTTTGCAGGGGGGTTGGACTCAATGTTCCCTTCCAATCCCTAAGATTCTATGATTCTAAACAATTCTCTGGTTATTTGGTTTCATCTTATCCTGATGTTACATCCTGTTATAATGTAACTATAAAAATTAAATTCCTATTTTAGTAGGTGCAGAAATAGGAATGAGCACCATGTGGGTAATACAATGGACTTCTAGCGAGGAAATTGTAATTGCTTTCATTGTCATAGCAATGACCTTAGACAAATGGATCTAAAATAACACAGATGCAGTTTTCTGGGCACCATTTCCACACAACAGATAGAATACAGTCAGAGACCATAACATTTACATCTGACAGGAGGTGGTTTGATTTGGTTTTGGAGCTTTACTGTGTTGTTTTCCTTTTTTGTATTGTTTTCCTCTCATGATTTATTAAAGGTTTCTAAGATTGCATTGGGAATTTGAGTTGTCTTGTTTCACCCTCTGATGTCACAACATCTAAGTTTGGATAAGCTCTTTTTATTTCCAGCAACAATTTACAGCCGTTACAACATCAGAAAACAAATTCTACCACTCTGAAAAATGGTGTAACAGTGAAGTCAGTCTCAGATTGCCTGAAGTTAGAGCTCAGGAACGCAGACAGTTTATCATTGTTAATCCATTAGCAGGCATCTCTTGAACCCCAGTAACTCCTATTAACTACATGACTCCCTGACTCAGAGAACTACAGTGAGCAACAATCACCATGACTCTATTAAAAGCAGCTTTCCAAAGGTGCACAGTCTTATTTTGAAGATGAAACAGAGTATATAGGAAATATGAATGCTTTCATCTACAGAAGTATTTTGTGATGATACTACCAAGGAACTGCAGTCAAGGATCAGAGATCCTGGAGGCGCAACTTTGTATAAAAATATATAATGAAGAGTTATTGCCTGTTTCAAAGCCAACAGAAAAAGGAAGGGGGAAAAATCCTTAGAAACAGAGAAGAAGGATGACTAGAGAAGAAAACAGTGAGATAATACTTATTAACATATCTGAATTTTATAGTCATCCTAGAAAAGGTCTCATTTCTAATGTCTCAGTGTAAGAATCTGGAAACATTCCCTGAAAATTAGCCTTTCAGTTTCAATTTGTGACCTGAGCACCATAACTGCTATTACTTCATTAAAAGCAAAAGCATCTGCCTGCAGGTGATCAAATAGACACCAAGTTAATGATTTCTGTGACAGAATTTCTTCATGGGACAGCACTCAAGTAGAGTTTTGGATAACACTCATTTCATAGTAATCAGCACAGATCATGCTAAGGTTTACTTGCTACTGTTATGAACGTGCTTTGTAAGCTTCTGTATTTCTACAATGTGTAGGCAAAAATAACATGTTCATAATTTAAATGAATCAAAGAGATGGGAGAGCATCTTTCAGACTTATTGTTGTGACATATCTCAGAGAATAAAGGTGTGGATACATTTCAAAATGCTGTTGTTCTATTCCAGCAGAAAGCCTCTTGCCTGTGCAAAACACTCACTAACCACAATTAATTCTCAAGTATGTGGCAAAGTGTATGGTTTATTGAAGTGAGTGCATCAAAGGAAATCTTGATTTAACCTGTAGAACCTAAACACCTTGATATTTTGACCAAATGTGTTAATATAAGTGAAATGACAACATAATTGCAGGAATTTCAAATATGATAATTAGACAGCATTCAGGCTTCACTGATGCTACAATTGCACTGCTGTAACTATTCCATCATCACAGCTTAGATGTCACATCACTCTTCTTCCAGCAATACATTGGGTCTAAGGTTGAGCTGAATTCAGAATTATTACTTTATAGAAAGAGTTTAATAGAATGATGGTCATAGAATTATAGAATGGTTTGGGTTGGAAGAGATCTTCAAAGTTAATGTAGTTCCAGCCCCACTGTCTTGGGCAGGGACACCACTTACTACACCAGGTTCTACAAGGCCTCATCCAACCGGCTTTGAACACTTCCAGGGCTGGAGCATCTGGAGCATCTATAACTTCTCTAGGCAACCTGTTCCTCTGCCTCATCAAACTTCCAGCTTGAAGCCATTGCTCCTTCTCCTATCATCACATGTCTTTGTAAAAAGTCATTCTTGGCTATCCTGAAGGCTCCCTTCAGAGCCTAGAAGTCTCTCTGGAATCTTCTCTTCCAGCTCTCTCAGTGTGTCTTCCTAGGAGAGGTGCTCCAGTTCTCTAATCATATTCGTGGATCTGCTCCAAGAGTTCCATATCCTTCTTGTATTGGAGGCTATAGAGCTGGACCCCAGGTGGGATCTCATGACAGCAGAGGCGGAGAATAATCTCTCTCGACCTGCTAGCCATGCGTCTTTTGATACAGCCCATGATATGGTCAGCTTTCAGGGTTGCAAAGCCACATTGCTGTCTCATGTAGTTTCTCATCAACTGGCATTCCCAGCTACTGTGTCCTGCTATGGAATCCTCAACGCAGGAAAGACATGAACCTGTTGGAACAGGTCCAAAGAAGGACACAAAAATGACCAGAGGCCTGGAACGCTTTTGCTGAGAGAACTGAAGTTATTCAGCCTGGAGAAGAGAAGTCTCCAGGGAAACCTTCTTCTGGTCTTTTGAAAGTTAAAACTGCGGAAGATCCTGGACAAAGCTATAGGCAGAGCAATATGATCCAAGCAATGCCCATTTATTGTATATGACCATGCACTTATATACTTTTTAACAGACTATGTGGGTTAGTTTATTGTTAAGCAATTGGTCCAAATCGTTAAGATGCAAGCTGTGGCATTAAGCAATTGGTCTAAGTCGTTAAGGTACAAGCTATTGAGACATTAGGCAATTGGTGTAATCGTTAAG
>VWYK01093904.1:0-21964 GCA_013399775.1 Semnornis frantzii
GGGGCAGGGGGGAAGGGTAGCCAGAACACATATTGCAAACGGTAGAATAAAACATAGCTGCAAATTGCTCCCATGGCGGGTTCTGATTCAGGAGGGAATTTCAGCTCCTAGCATGCTGCTGCCTCCCAAGAAAAGAAAGCAAAGGCTCCCCTGTGCTTTGCCGTTCATCCTCAGGCTCCCTTCTTCCAGCCAGTGCTGCCAGATCACTGTGGAAAGGCGCACTGGAGCAGCAAAGTGCTCTCATCTGGGGCATGTCTGGAAAACTGTTCATTACGTAAGAAAACAAGATGTGCTAATGTGCACTTTAGGGGTTTTCTGTGGGGTGTTGCTCAGCAGCTACACATGGCTGTTTAATTTTATCTCCAAAACCATCTCAAAAATTCCTCACCCTTCTATCTTTAGCTACAGGGGTCTTTTGTTGCAAGATGTCTTTGGTTTTCTTTGGGTGGAAAAAATCGTGATGAAATAATGAATATAAAAAGTATGTTAAGATTAAACTCCCTTTCCATGGCATTCTGCCTTCTGTTGCTGCTCTAAGGAAACGGAAGCAATTCACAATCCTTTCATACCCCAAAATGCAGGACACTTGAGAAACTGCATTTGCACTTTCCCTCCTTCTGCTACAATCCATCTGTGGAAGAAATTAGACCTTGGTTTCTATGTCATTTTACTGTCACCACTCACGGGCACTTGATCACTAACAGTAAGGAAAAAAGTATACAGTAAGAGATACCAACCACAAGAAGAAAATTTAATTCCAAAAGGCAGCAAAGCAGGCAGAAGGCGGGGGGGGGAGGGGGGGGGGAAATGTTCATTTGCTTGCTTTGCAGTGGAGGGTAAAGGGGAACAGGCTCCTGTGTCCTATCCCTAGTGCCCGACAGCCCAGACGATAGATGGAGATGGGTTTGGGCCAGGCTGGCCCTGGTGGCTGAAAGTGTGAGGACTAGGTGTCAAATACTTGTGAGGATTAGGGAAGAGTCACACACTCTGCTGTGCCAGCTCTGTTCCCAAAGGAAAACATCTTCCACAGATCCAAAGCAAGTGATGTTCCATCATACCTCGCTGGCATGGTATCAGTCATGACCTTAAATGCAATATGCCATGAAGAATGAGAGAGATGGTAATAACTGGGATCAGATGGGAGCTTTGCAGCTTGGCTTTCCACATATCACTCATTTGCACTGGCTTTTTTCAGCACAAAACCGAAACAAACACCTCATTAAGCACTAATTGTATAATGTAGGTTGCAAGAACAGAGCCCTGATCAGCCCACCCTTGCACTCCCCTCTGTCTGCATCCCTCATTAACGCAGGATGGTCACCCTGGGACCAGCCCACCATGGGACAGATTTCTGACCCCCCAGTTTCTCAGCCAGTACACAGGTAAGAAAAGCTTTGACACCACAGCTGGCCTGCAGCCTCCACTGTTTGGGCACTTCCACAGCAACTCGGCCATGACAGCTTGTAGCAAGGACAGTTTCTGGGGCAGACAGCATACCAAGCCTGCTTGATCCCTGCTTGCATGCTGTGGAGGCAGCACAGCATCTTCTACCTCCTTGTTTCAAAATATGGGGCTTTGCAGCTCAACAGACATCTGAACCAAGCCCTGATGAGGGTCTAAACACAATCAATGCCCAGACAAGGGTGAGCACTGTGCCATGCACAGATCACATCTTGCTGATGTTTGCAGCAGCAGCAGTGTCCCAGCTGGGTCTGGGAGGCAGCAGTATCGATCTGGAGGTATGGGAGGAATTAGCACTTGCAGGAGCTTGTTGGTACCCCTGAGGCGCAGTCAGGCCTGACTGAGACAGCAGGCTGGACAGGCAGCCACGCCAAGACAGAAGAGGGAGACAGAGACGAGGGAGTGGGCTGCTACATGAAGCTGCTTGGTACCTTTTCTCCTTAATGCACTCCGAGAACAGGGGGATGGGAGCATCTCTGCTTCTCTTACAAACAAGAGCCCTGCCACTGCTTTGTTCAGGAAGATTTTCTTTGAAGCAACTCTTTGTGTCACCCTCTTGCTCAGCCTCAGCAGTGCATCTCCTTTGTCCTGCCAGCTCAGCCATGGAGTGTTTACAAGCCTCCCTCACCCTTCCAGGCTGTGGTTCAGCTCCATTGACACTGAAGGCAACAGATTCCTCTCTTGGTGTGTGATGAATCAATTACTTCCTCTGACACTCTATTACTACAGCCCTTACATCTCCAGATTGCAGATGAAAAGACAGGCTGAGAAGGGGGACAGGGAAGTGGAGAGGTCTCCTGAGGTCTCCTTCAATTGAGTTGTTGAACATCTGAGGAAATCCCAATCTGCCATATTTAAAGACACGGAGAAATGTTTTGCTCCTGAACAATAGAAAAATCAGAGGGTTTTCACAAAAGAAAACCTAAGAAATCAAATGGGTCAAAGAAAACTTCAACAAGATGCAGTGAACATAGATCAATGGTGAGTCAGTCCCCTCTGCTGATGGAGATCCCAGACCTTGTTCCTGCCTGTGATTATCAGCCAAGCATCAGCGTTACCAGAAGCACAATGTGGGAGAGCCAAGTGTTTCACCTTCCCTTTTTCCTGCAAAATAACAATGCAAATGAAACCTCACACCAGCGATCGATTGAAAGAGGAAGGAAGCTGAGCACATCCCTCAAACTCTCATGCTGCTGGCAGGGGGGGGTCCTACTCCTTGCTGGACATCCATCAACAACTCCAGTTCTGAGGGTTCCCTGGAGGTTTGTAATACGTTGAACACTTCCCATGCAAACACCATGCACGTGGCACAGCCTTAGCAGGCACAGGACGAGCACAGGAGCTCTCCCACCACCAGTGGGTGGATGCTGCCCACCTCAAAGGGAGGCCACATCTAATAAAACAGGGGCATGCTCTGCCACACACCAACAACAACATCTTCTCTGCCTCTGCAAAAAGTGACATTTGGGGCAGCATACATGCATAACAGTCACCCTGCCAGTTTCTGTGCCATTTGTAATAGTCTTCGGCACAGGATTTCTGCTGCCAGACCCCACCGTTTCAGGCTCTACTTGTAGCAATATGCTAAACTCTACCATGTCAATGTTTGACCACTGTTGCTATAAAACCATCACCATACTACTGAACCGTGATTGCTCAAGTAATGCTGTATGCAGATCCTAAGAATTTCTTGGAATTCAGAAGGGGAGAAAAAAACCCCAAACACCAAAAGACCCCCAGGTTATTCACCCCTTCTAATGATAGACTGATCAAAGTCTTTCTATGGTGTGTTTGAGCTGATATATGAAAACAGTTGCTTAAACATTCTAGCTATGATTAGTGGACCACAACTGCTACTAACTTATAAGGAATGCCAAGACCACCAGACTGTAGTTAGAAACATATTATTACATTGCCATTCAATGGCAGTGTGCAGCTGCTTGATTTAAAGAAATTTAGTCTCTTTAGATTAGAGAGAACTAGTCTCAGACTAGTATCTAACCTCTCTTAATTCTGTCAAATAAGCTCTGTGCTGAATTCCGGTCAAATTCACACAGAAATGTCTTCCAGTTTCAGTATGCTCTTCGCAGGCTGTTCTTTTTATTCTGCATTCATACTTAACTGCAGAATTCACACCCAGCCAGAAGAGGCTAGGGATGACCCACTTGTCGTCTGCAGCCTCTGACCTGCTCTTGTGTGATGCTGCTACACTGCAGCCTTTGGAGGAGAGTGTGCAATGCACTGTTGATTTCTAGACTGGCTTTTGTGCTTGCAGATGCCCAGGTCTTCTTTTCTTTATAAAGCAGGGAATTTAAGTGGTTTGGCAAAGCAAATCAATAGCAGAGAAGGGGAACCCCCCAAATCTCACATTTCCCAGACCTGATCTTGCCGTTGAGTCTATTGCTACAGCCTGACAACAGGGTTGATATCCATTAAAAAGGTTGCATGTAGCTAAGGCAAACAGTTGTTCATCAAAAGCCTAAGCCAGCTCTTATGAAAATCAAGGTAAAATCTCCTGCTGCCCTTAACTGGTCTTTGCATCTGGTCCTTAACAAAACAAAGCCCAACCCCTCACCCCCAAAAAAAACCCAAAAGAAAACCCCAAAAAACAGAAAAAAAGAGGTATTTTAAAAATATAATTCTAGCACTCTCCTTACATTCACTAAGCCTTCAAAGTCCTGCACCCAGACAGCATAACTGTTACATGGGAAGGCAATGCTAAACCCACTGTGTGATGCAAAACAAGTGACTGAAACTCATCCCCACAGACATTTAGGCTCCTAGTACCCACCCACCTGGGATGAGTCTCTGTACTGGGGTAGCTTGGTGTTATCCACCGATCTGGAGCACTGTTGCAAAGACAACCAAGAGCCTTGGGCTCTTTGCTGAAAGCATAAGCATCTCAACACTGTGGTTGTCCTCAGGCTGTTTCCTATAGCTAGGATCTGTGCTAAGTGGTGGTGACCAAAGATACACTTAAAGCTGGAGCATGCCCTGGATTGCATGGTCACAGAAGGCACACTTATCTAGATCCTGAATCCAGTTAGTGAGGAATTGCCACAGGCATCCCTGTACTCAGTCACTCCCTCCCCTGACACTGCAGGGGACCTGTGGGTCCTGCTCTCTCCCTCACGGGCCAGAAAGGCTGAGTAAGAAACAAATACACCACCATCTCCTCCTGCTCAACAGCAGGAAGGAGGGGGAGAGGTCTCTATCTCTAATGCTATTGTTTCCACTGTCACCAGCTGGCCTTAAATTTGTCATCATGCCAAGAGGAAACAAGGTGCAAAACCAGATCTGACTCCTACGCACCGGATGTTGGTGAGCTGGCAGGACATAAACGACCTCATGAGAGTGCCTTTGAGGCCATCACCTTCTGCAGTGCCTGAACTTGGGTCTGTCTTTTCAGGAAGAGGCTCTGAGGCATGGGGGAGCACAGCCATGGAGCAAATGGAGCTCTCACAGCTCTGTGGATGGGCAGCAGAGAAGAGAGAAGTGAACAACCTTGAACTGTTAACTCACACTCTAATGCCACCACAGCTAAGCCATTCATTGATGTTTAATTTCAGAAAATGACCTAGGCTTAATGGGAATTCGGAGTCATAAAGCAGACTAGTTAAAAAAAAAACCAAAACCAAAACTGCAGAAGCTCATTTGAAGGCAAGTTGAGCTGTAGTGTCATGTTACCCAGACTGAATTATTTCCTGTACGTTAGAAATGTTGCTTCTGGCTACCTGTGCCACAAATGTATGAGCAAACAACTGCCTTCTTTAACATCTCATCTTTGATTTCCCCACTCTGTAAAGTTAAAGCTCAACTCTTAGCGTTGCAAGAGAAGCAGTCACTTTCCCATGCACCCCAATAAAGAAACCTTCAAAGCCCTGGTGTTCTGCAGCATTCCAAATGTATTTCTCTCTATTAAGCATTTTCTGGATCTCATGATGAACTGCATTGTTTCTAAAATGTTTACTAAAGCTAATTATGCATACTTTTCAAAGCATTTACTAATTAGCTGTCCATAATTGACGCCTTCTCTACTCCAAACCTTTGCTGATGGAAGAACAGCTTCTTGCAATATGATGCTCTTGTTTAAAGGAGATGGTTAAGGGCACCAGGCTGAACATTGTAGGCATCAGCTGCCTGCCTGTCTGTGGGCACTGGAGTTGGCTGCAGCTGCTTGCACTACCTGAGCAAGGGACTTGGGACAGTGTCCCTGCTGCTCTCTAGGAATTAAGCATAGCTGTTTTGTTCCAGTGTCAGCTTCCTGGAAGCACAGGAGATGGCCATGCTATTATAACAGGTCTTGACTGGCTATCAAAGACTGTCTGTCTGTCCCCTCATACTGTGGCCTGGGAACATAAACATGTTACTACCAGTGTCCCCTGGCAGACAGTCTTTGTAGAGACAGATGTTGGGAAAGTGGCATCTCCTCTTGCCAAACTTTGGTCCCCTGTGCCCTTCAGCCTAGAAGCTGAGTCATCACATCTCCTTGCCATGCCTGCCTGGTATCCAGCACACACCTGGATGCTGAATTTGGTTCATCTCTCACCACTGTGGCATTTGCAAGGTCAGTGACAACTGCATAAATTTCTTCATTTTGGTGCCTCAGTTCCGGTTTCTGAAAACCTTCGTGGCTCGGCATAGGGAGACAGAAACCATGAGGAAGAACCTAACTGCACCTCTGAGCTGTCTCAAATCTGCCGTCTCCTGCCTGTTTTCTTGAGCCCTGGGCCCCTGACTCCAGAAACCTCGGGCAGCATTTGGCATGTGCCACCAGAGGGGGCTGCGAGCCACGGCAGCAGTTTCCTATATCCTCCCAGAGACACCACCCAGCCCAACCTAGTTGCAGCGTATGTTGCAAAGGGCTCCTGGCATGGTCTGACTATGAGTTAGGCATTTTTAAAAAAAAAAACAAAAACAAACAAACAAACAAAAACCCCAAACAAAACAAGCCCAACAGAAAACCAAACGAAAAAACGCCGTTCCTCCAGTGCGGATGCTATGACTCAGCTGGAAGCCTGCAGGAGGAGAACACTGTGGTCTGAGAGGAACATGCCTTTGCCATGTCTGTACAGCAGCACTCAACAGCGGCTCTGCCCAGCCTAATCCTCTGTCAGACAGCAGCCAGTCTGGGAGGGCTTTTAGTGGTGCAAAGAGAAGCCCATCAGTGTGAGAGAGACATGAGTGGAAAAGGTGGTTGGTTATAAATGCAGTGATTCACTCAGAGCTGAGGTTTCTGACTTGTACTTTCCAACAAGCAGCACAGACAGATCAGCAAAATGGCAATTAGAAAGGAGCAAGTAGCTTAGCTACACAACTGCATGAGCTGGGAGACACTCACTCCTGTTGCACACCTCTTGCAAATCGTTCAAGTAACTCCTAGGATCACAAATAAACTCTGGCATGCACAAGGCTGCCCAGCTACTGCCATGCCATTTGGGGAGTGGAAACATTTCACCACAAAAGCAGCATGCTCTTTTCCGCTGGATGCCACTTCTGTGTTCAGAGAGCAGATACTGATGGGGCTGGGCTGCAGTGCCTGAGCAACAGCTGCATTTGCAGCACAGAGAGGAAGAAATAGCAAGTAGACAGGCTATTACAATTATTTCCAAATTGTTTGGCAGATCTTTCATCAAAGTTCCCTTCTGGTCCCGCCGTTACAGCTGTGGCCCCACAGCTGCAGGAGAGTGTGGACAACAGCCCAGGTCCCATACTCCCTGTCACAGTATGCCCACCCTGCTGCAATAAGGATCCCTGCTGTGCTTGCACACAAGAGCTACAAGAGCAGGAGGAGGCCAATTTTCTCAACCTGAAGTGTCTTTGCAAAGTAAGGCAATTCCTTGGAATAGAGATGAAGAACAGAGGGAAATCTGCTCTGGGGCTTCAGTTACACCACATCACTCCTTTCATGATGGTGATGGAGAGTGCAGTTACTTCTTAACGCAGCTGGACACAGACAAAAAATAAAAGCCTAGATGGAGCTCCAGAAAAACAACAGCAACAACCAGCACAGAGCAGCCACCCCTGGCTGCAAACTCTGAGCACCCATCCCTAGCTGCTACTCCTGCCCTCCAGGTAGGGAGTGCTGGTTGCCAAAGCTGCTCTCCACAACCAGCTCTCACTCTGTCATCAAGGCAGCACCAGATACACAGGCTCTTTCTGCCCAGTTGCCTGGTGAAGGGAAATCACTGGTCTTTCTACAGAAGTCCTCAGGGTGCCAGACAGTACAAAACACAGAAGGAAAGGCCTCTCATCCCAAAGGGAAATCTAAAGCAGATACAAGAAAGACCAGAAAGGACACAGTAAACCTAAAAAGACTTCTGCAGATATTTTTGTAGGCCTTAGAACGGGGTTTAGGAATGTAAATGTTATGCTTTGAGGGAGAAACTTTAGCCTAATAAGGTAAAATGAAATGTCTACGGAAGAAGCAACAGAGAAAAGGGTTACAGTGTTTACCTCTGGCAGTTGGAAGCACAGACTAGCCCTGATCCCACTCTGATAGCTGCCAGGTAGCAACCCTAGAGTAGGGGGAACCTGGTCTGCCCAGAGACAGTGCCACAATGGGATTCATCAGCCTGTCACCTCTCTATGAATGTGCTCTAAATTAATGATCAGATGTCAAAAGAAAGGCTCTTCCCTGAGACTGTTTCTTTGATACTGAACTCTTTGAAACCCACACCTTTGTGGTGCTGGCTCTGGGGAGCAGGCACCCAAAGCCTGCTTGGCTCCCAGTTCCTACCTCTGTCCATCAGGAGCCCCAGTGCACTATGGATAAACCGTGTTTCACTTGCGCACAGGTGGCAGCAGAGAGAATAGATGTGCAGGCAAGCTTCACTTTCAGGAATGGTTTGATGTTAATGCCTGGTTTCTACACAGGAATGTTGCCGCAGGAGCTGAACTTAATCAGAGACCCTGACAAACCCTCCACCAATCATCTCCCACATGGGGGACCAAAACCCTCCAACTCAGACTTTTGTGCTCCATTGTGCACGTACACACAGCGAAGTAAAGGGCAAGACCACAAAGCAACCGCTCAGATCTGCAGTAGTGAAATAGAACACAGCAAAGGGACAACTTCAGTGTTCAGGCAGCCCCTCCAGCATACACCAGCTGCAACTCAGGACCAGATCCTTCTCTCACAGCCAGAGAAACATAGCAAAAGTTGCCCAAGGTGCTCAGAGATAGAATTGACAGCTTCTGACACATGGAAAAGCCAGCTACCCATGGGGGTTTCTGGATATCTGACCAACTTGGCTTTGCGTGCTTGAGACCTTGGAGAAGCAGAACTAGAATCGCTCCTGCCCAGCTCAATTCAGCTTTGCCTCGATCACAGCACTGCCCTGCCCAATACATATCGCAGACTGCAAATATAGGCCTAAAAAGCTCTTTTTACAGTGAATTTGGGACAACTACATTAGCCATGAGAAAGCTCTACAGTTCAGCCTGTGCAAGTGATAATAAAATCTGGTAGGAACCATCACTGTTATGTGCACTGCCAAGATCTTGTGTTCATCTATGTCCACACTAAGCTTTTCTCTATCTTCTCCCCTCTCTAAACACAGGCCTGATCCTGCAGAGTGCTAAAAGCCTTGCACACACAGTGACTTCAAGGAGAGTTCGTGGTGCTTGAAGCCTTATTAGCCCAGGTTTTATGTGTAGGGGGTGATGAGATCCCCAATGACTTCAATCAGTACACCTTCATTAGAGCTAAAGGAGCAACACTGATTTACGTTAGCTGATAATCCATCTCTATACTTCATAACCCTCAGTACACACCATCAAACCCATGCAGAATTCTTTGTTCTCCACAGGACTGATTCTACAGCCCCATAAATGCTTCCCTTCTCCCTCTGTCCTTTCTGCAAACAGAATTCCCCTCTTCATATATAATCCCCTTTTAATCAACAGGCCTGTAAGTCAGGTCTGTTTTTAAGAGAGCCCAAGCTCTTTCACAGCTCATGCACCACTGTAGTTGGCTGTGGATTCCAGATTAAAAACACAGGTTTATGTGTCTGCTAAAACCATGTTATTAACTTAACATTTTTATGGTGCTCTTTGATGTCATTAATTATTCTTTACTACTTGGTAATTGTTTTTTTTTCCTGACATCTAGTTTGCAAGTCCCTTCTTAGAAGGGCCAAAAAAACCCTCAAAATTAAAAACAAAAAGAAAAGGAAGCAAACAAACTCAAACCCTCATTTTAGTAAATGTAACAGAATAAGCACTGTAGAAAGCCAGATCCAGTCCAAACAGCTCAGGCTCCCAAGGTCCCTGCCTCATATGGTCCAAACCTGGGTCTCCATCCCTAGGGCTCTCTATGCCATACTTCTGCTTAGTTGCATGCCAGGAAATTGCTCTTCTCTGCTAGCATGGTTTAAAAGGACAGTGAGGCCACTTTGATGCTGAGAAAAACAAGTTCCCTTATAATTTCGGTTGGAAGCCAGTTAGCTTTTGCTTTCAGGCAACATCAGGCAGAATTAAGAATCACCAGTTCAGTGCAGAGTATGCTAATCCTATGTGTCCAAAGCAGCACCTTATAACCACCCAAACAGTAGAGGCATACTTTCCCCTGAAAGACAATTAAATGCAATGTTAAAGGAGGCTCAGGACCATGCTTGTTTTCGCATGCAAGGAAGCATGAGGTCCATACCTCTAGGCAAAAGCAGGAAGAGGAAGTGACTATGTATTAAAGAGGAAGACTCTTACTTGCAGTCGTGCTTTTCAATTTCAAAGTGAGGATTGAAGTTGAGGATAATCTTCTGGTTGGATTCAGGGGCGTAGATAACCCACTCACAGTTCTGGTGGGAGGGGTAGTCATTGGGGTACCCTGGAGAGGTGATGTACCCAGCATCCTTGGAGTTCAGGCGGCCACCACACGGTTGAGCTGCAGAGACACAGAAGGAAACAAGCCATTGAAACAGGTTCTGGGCATTGGCTGTGCACAGCCAATCCCAAATCCCTCAGGGACACTGCTAGGGATAGTCTGATAAAGGTCATTCTCCAGGTTGCTGACATCCATTTGGTACTCTAATATTTCATATTAATCTCTGGGTAAGGGCAAAGTATTCTACACAACAAACCTACCACTTCTCACCTCCACCTCCTGCCACACTTTTATACCACATTTCACAAAGACCAGAAAAGAGAAATCAATGCTCTTGTTGAGGCAATTACAGAGCCATAAAGAAAGAGACAGACTGCTTATCAGATCATCTGGAGCCAACTCATTTTATTCCTTCTTTTGCCTCCTTTGCAAGCTGCTCTGTGTTAGTCTCCCACAGCTACCTTAAGGAGAGGCCAAAACCTGGACACTAGAAATCTGATATGGATTCAGGAGTGCAGAAAGCTTAGTTATTCATAAGGAAGGAAACTGAGGCATGGTGAGGCTAGTCACAAGCCCAGACCCACACATGTGGCCAGTGACATTGCCTGGGACAGCATCCAGCCCCATGACAGCTCTTTTCCACTTGATGTGCTCTCGTTACCCAACCCTGTCTGCCCACATGACCCCCATCTTGGCACACTGGCCTCCTGAAACATTTCAAGCCAACACATCCATTGGAATTGCAAATGCAAATAGTCAGCAGTGGTGGTTTTGTGGGGCTAGCCCACAAATAGCTGGCAACAGCTGCCTGCTGAGTGGAGGAAGCACTCTCAGCTTTGGGTTAGAACAGGCCCTGGAGGGTGATTTCATCTTCAAAAAAACCCATTTAATCTCATGAACACTGCAAATCAAATTTATTATTGCATTACTTGCTGGAAAGAAAATCTGCATCACAGGGTCAATTGATAATGCACTATAACTCCCCACAAAATCCCTTTCTTCACAGGGTCCTTGCTGCACACCTCTTGCTGTCTCCTCTGACACTGGTCCTGTCCCAGCACCGCCAGCCCCACATGCTGCCACAGCTGTACCTGGAGACAGCACATCCAGCAAAAGAGCCAAAACCCAGCAAAATCCTATACCCTCACAGGGCAGGCTGGCAAGCATACAGGGTGACCCCAGCCACACATTGCAGAAAGGCATTCTCTTCCCTGATGATAAGCAACAGGGCGTATCACAGAATGAAATCCTCAAGGATTGTCCCCCCCTGCAGACCTGTCTCCACAGCCTCCTCACAGCCTGGGAGGGCTCAGGTCCTGCAGAAGGTGTGGGTGGGCTTTCCTGGGGCCCACATGTGCACACCGTGCAATGGAGACTGAGCCATATCCCACGCCCCCAAAGGAGCAGAGACATGGAAGGTGCACCACCCTCGATGTAGGAGAGTAACCACATGTCCCACACTCCATCAGCTACGTGGGGTGGTGGTCTTCATGGTGTTCCCCTGCCCTGGCCCTGAGGACTGTTCCCGTCTCTGCCACAGCAGCACTTACTACAAAGCACCAGGACTGCCTGGGAGAAGCAAAGCGGTGCAGATTTGTGTGGTCTCAACCCTGTGCTGTGGGTCTGGCTCTGTCCCTCTGCCATGGGGTCTGTCAAGCTCCAGGGGTTATCCCCTGCCAGGCTGTCAAAAGTCTGTCCACTTTCAGTTGGGATATTCCAGCTCACCTTCAAACTGTGCCCTTGCTAGAGTCAACACAAGCAGCAGGATCGAGGCAGGACTGGTGATGCTTCCTGGAAAAAGCACTTTGAATAAGTAACCTGCTGCCTGCCAGCTGCCTGTAGAAAATACACATTCTCTGTGCGAACAGGAATAGCAGGAGGGACCTTTATGGGGGAGCAAGTCTTCCTTCATCATAAAAAAAGCGCTGTCTCAGTTTCCCTCATGTTTTTATGTCCCTCTAACACATTCATTCTTTAAAATAACTTTCTTCTCACACACCTAAAAGTAGCTCCAGAGCCTTCTCTTTTTTTCTTAAAATAATCCTGTAAATATCCTGAAATATGAGGGGACAAATCACAACACTGATACAGATGAGTTGAGAATACTAAAAAACATCTGGTTTTGTTCCACAGGAGAGCTTGTGCAACACACAAACATTTACAAACCCAAGTCCTTTCAAAAAAATCTCCTCTCTCACAGAGGCGTATTTACCCACATACATGTCTATGTGGGCTTGTGGCGAGAGAAAGAGACATTCACGTGGAAAGGAAGAAATTCAGGGGCTTGTTGACATCAATGTACAAATAGATGTGTAATTCACACTTCGCTCATGTACGCACTTTCACACCTTCTCATAAAAATTCACACCTCGTTTGCACACATGTCCACCCGCTCCAGCAAAGAGAAATATTCAAGCTGTAGATTATTTTTCTTGGAAAGGGCAAAGTCTCGAAGCAATGAAAATACAGTCAATCCACACCTCGTCATCCCCTCCTCATCTCTCCAGCTTTCACACACATGCCACCCGCTAGGCTGATACCACCAACATCACCCACCGCTCAGAAGCTGCTAGCCCCTTATGCGCGCTGGATACTCCCAGTACTCTGTGAGCTGTTGGAGGGGAACTGCAATGTGAACAAAGGTATTAGGCCCCAGCTCTTCTCTGACAAATGAACTCAAGACCAGAAACCCAAATTTACCCTGATCTTACAGTTTCTCACTTGCCGTATGAGGTCTCTGCAGACTAGAGGGACTGAAATCTTTCAGCTTGATCCCAGTTTCAGATCAGCTTGGTGCCCAAGTTAAATTGCTGGTGCTGGGGAGGAGAATAGCCTGGGTCAGAGAGGGGCTGGAGCCAAGCTCTCTGCAGCTGGAGCCTCCACAGCAAAGCAGGACAAATGGGTGAAACCAGTGAGTCGGCAGGAGCACCAGCCACATTCCTTTGGTGCTCAAATACTGCCAGGAAAATGTCACCATCTTTCGGCATCAGGGAAAGCCTTCTACCTGCATTATCTGTAGGGGGAAAGAAAAAAAAATGGCACACCTAATGCCTGGGCTGCATGCTTTGGAAGCAAGATGTGCTCCACAGCCAAAGGGCTCTGGCAGTTTTTTTCCAGCCCTGAATTAAAAAAATTAAAATGAAATTCTAAAGTATAAGCCAATCTGTCAGGTGTATGGGACATCCCACCCACTGCTCAGGAAGCAAGACAGGTCTTGAAAGCAAACTGCTGGGGCCCTTGCCAACCCACATGGTGGATGGCCCAGTGGAGCACTGTGCTGATGGCAAGGCCATGCAAGAATGGCCAGGCTCCTCGGAAAAGGCTACGGAGGTCAGTACTCCCTGGTACTGTAAGAGCAGGCTGTGCTCAGGACGGGAAATCCCCAGATTCCCTCTTTCATTAAGCCCACCACATGACTTACATTATCCCAACAACCCCTTTCTTGCAGGGCCACTCCAGTAGGGAAACCACACCAGAAGACAACCAACCAAGCCATATCTAACAAAAAGAAAGACCTGGAGAAACTTATGAAGGCAGACTCCCTGCAAACACCATTAGATACAGCAGGCAGCTCCAAAGTTTCCCATGGAGATGGGTACCAGCAGCCTTTGCAAAGGCCAGGTGCCTCCTTCCCTTCCCTGACTTACTGGAGACATCCAGGTTGATGAAGTCTCCTCTTGCTTCCCCCACGCTGCAAGGAATAATCGTCAGTCAGGGCACCCAGAAATAACAGTCAGGCCCCAGGAACCCCCACCCACCCTTGGGGTTTTTCAGCACTGCAGCTCTTCAGCCCACGTTGAAACCTTAGGTCAGAAGCAGAGCGTTCCCCTACTTGAATTTCCTGCTGATTAAATCCCTCTGGATTTCCCTCAGCCCAGGAGAGCAGGGCTCACTGTTATTGTTGGACCTTCAACACAGAAACTAAAGCCAACTCTGCCTGTAACAAAAATAATCATCACAGAGAGGTCCATTTCACAACAAACACTTACTACAGCCTCTCCAAGCTTGCAGCATCCAGCAGAAAACTATCATGTGTTTTGATCCGCTGGGCTGTTTACTTTGAGGATGTAATTCAGGACTGCACAACATTTAAGGCATTCTTGTTGCCTTATAGGGAAGGTCTTAGAGGGAAGGAGTGTTGGTGTCTGTGCTGCTGGGCGGCCTTCAACCACAGCAACCGAGGGAGATTGCAGGAGCACGACAGCAGAGGCATGCACTGCCTAGCCTTGTCACTTATTTCACTCCGTCACATAAGGCTTTCACACCCCAGCTCCACACTGCCATCCAACCACCGCAGACGATTTCTACATCTCAGGATTTAGCATTGAGCCTCTAGAGGAGACTGCCCTGCCAGCCCTCCAACAGCGCAGCAAAACACGGGTCCTGACACGAATGACCTACTGCTCTCAGAGCTGCTGGACTTGGTGCAGGCCCTTGTCCAGCAAGTTCTGTTTTTCAGTACCATTACAGTCAAACAGTTCCTCAAGAAGCACTTTTTCAAAGTCTATATGCATCCAAACACTTTGCCAAAACATGGCGTGGAAGGAATGAAGAGCTCTCTTTTGCCAAGGATTCATTACTGTTAAGGTTCATCCTGCCTCACTGCATGCTCCGGCCCTGGGGGAGAGTCTGGGCATGGCCATTATGGTAGGGGCTCTCACGTCAAACTATACAGTTTGTATCAGGCAGGAGCACAACACAAACTCTCAGATTTAAACACAGCTTAGCCATCGGCCAAGGAGAGACACAGTGCAGATGAAGCTAATAAGATTAGATATTTTATCCCCAGTAGCATAGATCATTTTAGCAGGAGCATGTTTGCTTTGGATTGTGAGATAAAGCTTCAAAGGCTTCCTGAACAAATTACTGGACAAACACACACAAACAACACAAAGCACTTACACATAAAGCAGTACCTACATCCATATCCTGGGATTTCACACAACCAGAGAAAGTCCTCTGAATATTTCAGCAGTTTATTTACAATTTCATGTAAAGACTGCTTTTGTGACCTGAACTAGGATTTTGTTTGATTCAAAGCACCTCAAAGCTGTCATGGGACAAGCTCATAAAAACACTGTCTGGGCTTAAGGAAGAAAGAAACACACCAATCCATCAGTTGAGGAATGCAGCCATTTGACTACTTCCTAAGGCAACTGGGGAGGGATGCAATATATTCACTTTATAGAGTAGGACAGCAGTGAGAAGGAAACACCAGAAAGCTCAGGAAATGGAACATATTTGCTGCAAGCCTTTGCAGAAAGGAATAATTTCAAAATACTTTTAAATAAGAAGGGAGCATTGGAGAGAGGAAGAGAGAGAGAAGATTTGGAGGTTTTTGATAACTGCATATGTTAATCCACGGAAGAATTAAATGGAAGCCCAAAATAGAGATCTATTCAGGTTTCACCATGGAAAATGCGAGGGCCAAATCCTTCATGCAAATTCAGGTAAATTTGCTTTGAAACCTCTGGAGTTCAGTTGATTTCTATCCCTGTAGTTCTGGATAGCTGCCTTCCAGGGGCTAGCATTACTTTGTACCGCTTCAGTCAGCAGCAACTTTGACCTTTAAATTTTGCCACTTTGGCGTTTTGGTGGTCCCGCTCCCTCTCCAACTCTGTATCTTTAATGAGATTTTATATCCTGATTTTATGTGGTGCCACCTTTCCTAACTTCATTATTTGTTATCTTCTATCACAAGCAAATGCTATTCCGATAGGACGGCCAGCTTAATAATGTTAATCTTTACAGATATGTGCGCACACAATTCTCCTGGCTTACCTACAAACACAATTGTTGGGCCTGGAATTACAACTCTATTCCAGTAACCATGTGAGAGTGTGCATGAGTGTGTGCATACACATGCAAGGGAGGGGGATAATTATATATTGAACTTGCAGGAATCATGCCTGCTTCTCCTGTCTGTTCTCAAGGGTTTTAAAGTCTCTTGGAAAAACACTGCCACCTTCCAGGAATAGGTAGCAGATTTGAGGATCTTCAAGTTGCAGATCCAGCAGTTTCTGAGGAAACCTCGGTGGTACTACAGGCAGGGAAATGGAGACGCAGGGAAGCTTGAAGGCTCAGAACAGAGGCAGAAAAAGCAGAGGCTCTCTACATAGCAGATTGCAATCCTATCTATAGGCTTCACTAGAAAATAATATAAGGATGAAACAATTTGCTGAGCCACCTCTGTGAATGCTGCCAAGTAACAGGATGGTTTGAGGACCATGGAAGAAAGGAGACATTTCTAATTCCACACTTCAAGAAGAACCATGGATTTATACAAAATTCCTCTCTAAAGAGCTTTGGGCTTGATGAAAAGTGTTCAATGACTCTGAAATACTAATTAGCATTGTTATTATGACAAGAAAAAGCGCATCTCTTGTCTCTCACCTTCCCCTGCACCCTTCCACCATACTCACACTTTTTGAGCCCATCTGTCAGGATCCATTCTGAAACTGAATTCTGGCCCACCCCACGGGGCAACAGCAGCTTATTTCTGCCTCTTTCCAAAATTGCTGGCAGAGCCTCTCAGAATCCCACACTGCCTTCAGCTCTCCCTTCCAGGGGCTTCAGAGTAAAACCTGGTGCCTCAGCAGCAGGCAGCCCCATGGATGGTACACGGGATGGACTGGGAAGCAGTGTCTCTGGAGCCACTCAGGAAGAGGTTCTCCTGCAGCTCCCCTCACGTATGCTGTCAAGCAGCAGTGGCTTCAGCCTTCATGATAGGTTGCTCAAATCCAGCTGCTGAGCCTCGCTACTAGCTCCAAAGTTTATTATACATTCTGGTGAGTGCTTTAAACACGTTGTTTCCTGCTGAGCACATATTCAGTAAGCTGAGCAAAGCAGGAGCAAGCTTCGGTGTGCATGAGGGAGAAAGTTGTTGAGGGGCTCTGGTGTGAATGGGAAGGCACATGAAAGGGCAGGATGCAGAAGCATGTGTATGGCAGGCAGCAAGGCAGTGAGAGGTGCAGGGAGACACGACAGACTGGAGGCCTCTCTGCATAAGAGGAAAGAGATTTGTGTGCTTGTGAAGAAAAAGGTGGGAATAGAGAGATAGTGTGTGAGTGTATGTCTAAAAGCATAAAGGGTTGTGGTTTTCCTCCTTCCTCTCCCAACAGGCAGCCTCTAAACAACCTAGGTCCAAAGAAGCCTTTCAACAAAACATAAGCAGAGTGAAAGGACGGTGTCCTTTTGGCTTTACATCCCTCTGAGGAAGATAGTGGAGAAAGGCAGGCATTGAAGTCCCACACAGACAGCACTTCGCAGCTACGGGTGACCCACAAGAACACCTGGGGCAGATGTCTTGCCTTTGTCTCAAATGCACAAGGTGAAAAATCAGGGTAGGTTTCAAAGACCCAGAGCCCAGTACTTCATCTCTGGAGCCCATTTTCTTTGACTCAACAAGTATGATGAGAAGGGGAAAACCATTTAGGCAGGACGTCTCTGCATCCACCCCATCCATTCCTGTAAGTAATACTGTGGGCTATTCCACATACGAACTGACCGCTTGTACTCCTTTTCCAAACTTATTTGGGAAGAAGCTGCATTTGCAGGTTCGGCCCTCAGTGTCACCGCCGCTCTCCTCACTCACATGATACACAGACACTGTTTGCACGTAGAAAGGGTTACAGATCTGAATTGTGATTTCAAGCATTTGGCCCTGTGCCTGCCGACCTCTTGCTGACAAATCTCTTCTCCATGCCTGTGCTTGTGTCTTTTCACTACACAGGCATCAAGTCTGGCTCAGGAACCAGCCTTCTGAGATTGCGATTTGGCTCAGACAGGGGAAGGCTGACCCTTTGATTCTGAGTATGATTAAAACCATGCTACTGTAGCGCTAAGCTGTGTGCAACACGGCTAGCAACAGCCCTGATTTATGTTGTTGCTAGTATTGCGGTTTCCACCAGGGTGTAGACAGGGATTTCGAAAATAGCCCAGCTACCTCTTTGTCTGTGTGTGTATTACAATTAGAAATGTGTCAAAGGGCTGCTATGGAGTGAGAGTAGAGCTGGAAATACACCCAGCTTCTGCCTCCACCTCTGTGTCGACACCATCAGCTCCAGCTTGGGTGTGTGCAAGCACATCAGCTCTCCACACTTTCCAGATCAGACAACTGTATGCCCGAGATCTCATGGGGACGTGCAGTGGCAGTGACTTCACCACACAATGGAGAGCAAGTTTAGTAGCTTCCAGCTTGCTCCCAAGCTGCTGCAATCTGCCCCTACCATCATGGTTAAATGCTGTCTTTTTCTATTTCGATTTCAGATAGGATCACAGGTCTCAGATACAGACGATTTATTTTCCTAGCACAGCTGGTCTGTCAGAGGTCATATAATTTGGCAGTATTCCCAGTGCTTAAAAATTAATTTTTCCTTATTAATACAACTAAGGGTCCCACAGGATAGGATCCCAGCCTTATCTGAACCTGACAGCTTCCTAAACCCCATGAAGGATGCTTTCTTCTCTCAAGCTATCTATGATACAAAGCCACCGTGTCCTCGAGTCCAGTGGCACTGGAGGTTTCTGCAAGGAAACTAACCCATTCGCCTGCCAGAGCGGCACGCTGCTGGTACAGGAAGCACTGCCTTCCTCAGCCCAGCAAAGAGGACTGCTTTCTCATTTTAACCTTCTAAGCCACATGCAAGATACAAAATAGAGTAAACACTAAGAAAGGAGTTGGGGGCAAAAAGTAACAAGGCAAGGAGATGAGTAGTGCTGCCGTAAGAACCTCTGGGACCACTCTGCTTGTCTGTCACTCTGGACACCACACACCATGATTTTTTGGCAGCACCCTAACCTGGGTCAGACCCCCCCCACTGAACTCGTATGGTCATTTTCAGTGATGCTCCCATCCCACCCTTAGGCCAAAAAAAAGCTTTTTCTCCCAGTAAGAGCCAAGTAAACAGCATGATAGGCAAAAGGTGCAAAAAAGCACTGGTGTGTGTGCGGCTATGTGCCTGCTTGGCAGCAATTTGTCTTGGTCCCCTTCCCCTCCTTGTTGTCCCTTAAGTCACTAAAAAACAGTACTAGTTTTTATGCAAAGTATTTAAAAGGCTTCAAGAGTGAGCTTTGCTCAGATCTACATAAATATCATCTGAACGGCTCAGTACTTGGGTCACTCAAATCTGTTAGTTTCTTACTTGATTGCTTTTTACAGGAAGATGAAAAACACACAGTCATCCAGCCTTCAGATTTATCTTCCAGGGTCTCCCACCCACTCCCCTCCCCTCCCTGGTTACCTCAGGGTTTGCTTGGCTACATATAAATTGGCAGCTGTACTGTTTATCTCTTACTGTAGAAATATTGCACGAGAGCTTTTTCCATGTGGATTATCATATTATTGTCTATTAAAATCATCTCCCCTCTCTACTAGCCTCCCTTAGGGAACCTTAAGAGGGACTTTCATAATACAGAAAGGCTTTCAGATACACCAGGCTGAAACATAAATCCATCGTGTTTTTTCTTACTAGGTTGGATAATTTTCTGCAGCTTCCACGGTCTGATCGAGGTTCACCTCCCGTTACCCCATACCTTTGCTTGCTGGACTAGCAATAAAGTAATTTGATTTGGTTTGCAGTCAAACCACGACATCTCGGCAAACAGCTGCTGGTGTCAGCCGCAGGGAGACAACTTCCTTGCCGCGTCCAACACCATGTGATGCTCTGCTTTGCCGGGAAAATCCCGCGTTCAAATAAAACATTTCTTACAGCGACTGAATGGCCTCAGAGACACAGTCGTCTTATAAACCCCTTTCCAGGTAGAAGCCCTAACTCCGAGCCTACTCAGGGATAGAAGAAGGTGCACACAGGCAAACACTCAGGCTCAGCAGCCAAAGGGAACTCAGCCAGGCTGGGTAGGGTACTCTCAGGAGCGAGCCTCAGGTTACAGCCCGATCTGCTCAGCACAATACCCACTCCAGGAGACCAGACACTGCCTCTGCAACAAGGACCATCTGAAAAGACGGTTGTATTCAGCAGGAGCCTCCCAGGACTTTGTCCTTTCTCTTTACTCCATCGAGTATCTCTTCGTTTGTTTTCCTACCTGAACAAAAGATTGGAGGTGGCTTTTTTCTTTCTCTTATAACCATAAGGAAGGATGAGATGCCAACCAGCAACCTAACGTACTCTGAGCGTGTTTGCCGGGAACATCGGTGCTTTGCTGCTGCTGCAAAAAAGGGGACTTCATCGGGCGGCAGATTCTCCCACTTCCCTTTTCAAGGTGGCCATGCCGCTCCAGGGCAGGAGTAAAGCAGGGACGACGCACGCACATCGCGCCGTGCCACTGAACGGAGTCCGGACCGGACCGCGGTTCAGCACCCTGCGTTCCCCCGGGTTTCCACAGGCATGTACGGAGGCCCCAAGTAACGGGAAGGGAAACCCACAACTCAGCAGCTGCTGGCTTGCCACCACCGTCCTGCCAGGCAGCTCCTAGGCTACTGACCGCAGAAAGAGCACCAAGAAAGCGAGGGACAGCTGGGCGAGGTATATGCTTTTCCTCCAGTGACCGTTCCAGGTGAGGACCCTGCTGCCCCCATTAGTCAGACCCAGTGCCAGTGGCCGGAGTGCACAGGGCCCAGCCTCAGCCTGTCCTTGCCCCACTCCCATGCTCAAGCCGAAGCAACACGAGCGCCGGGGCTTCCTCGCAGCGCCTCCTGACAGCCTAGCCTAGTTCGTAAGCGAAGACCAGAGAAACACACTCGCGCCCCCAAACCTGCCACGCACCCGCCAGCTCCCGGGATATCCCGGTGCGTGAAGAGGAACTGCGGGTCACGCCCACACCGCGGGCAAGCAACCAGGGGGCTACCGGGGGGGTGCCTCAACTGTCGGGTATCGCCACCGCCGTTAAGCCTCACCGGCTTCCAGCGCCGTTCTGCACGGCTTCCGATTGCCCGTTCCCTGATTTTAATTTCTCATCTAAAGTTTCCTGAGGTTGCAGCCGGGCACGGGGCCGCAGGCATCCGGATGTGGGTGCCCGGGATGTAGTAGGTCCCTACCGCTTCCTCTCCCTTGCTCATGCCCCCCAAAAACCAGCACGCAACTTTCCAGTGCAGCTCCGTCCCCTCGCCCCTTCAGTCCAGACGGTGGGAACTGCGCGGTTACACCCGCTGTGCTCTTCGCCGGCGGGGACTACGCCATCCCTGCCTCGCCACAGGCACGAACCCCCCAAAACCCGTACTACGAGAACTGCACGGCGCCGCCGATCCCTCGTTTATTCCCTACGCGATGCCCGAGACCGGGCGTGCGTGCATCTGAGACCGCGCCCTGGCACCCGAAAGTTGAGCAAGCGGAGAGGGATCCTACACGCGGCCGGGGACATCCCCCCGCCCGAGGAAAGCCTTACCTGTCTCCTCCGTCCCTCCGGAGCCGGGCAAGCACAGCGCTAGAAATCCCCAGGCGAGAAAAAAGGTATCCATCCTTCGCAAGAAATAATTTTTAAAAAACACCCAAAAAACAACAGGAAAAAAAAAATTAAAAATCGCCGGAGGCTGCGGGGCCGGACTTCGCCCCGCGTGGGCGCCCCACTTGCAATCGGCTTCGGCGGAGCTCAGCGGGGGTGCGGCGGTGGCCTCCCCCGGGCGCGGGCAGCGGGGCGGGCGGTGCCGGAGGAGCGCCTCTCCCTAGGGCGACCCACGGGGCTGGCGCCTCGGCGTTCCCCGGGGCGCGGCGGCGGCAGTGC